>ML276614.1:0-10693 GCA_005239495.1 Nicotiana undulata
GAACTGGCCAAATCACTTCTGAATCTCGAACTAACTGCCCACACAAATCATAAGGCACGAGTAGCCGCTATGGAAAGAGTCATTTACAGGAACGGAGTCCTAACACACAAAACGATCGGCTGGGTCATTACATAGAATATTTAAAAATCAAAATAAAATTTTAACGACCAACTGTGGTTGCTATTTTGGTCAAACGGTCAATACTTAATTACAGACCAAAATAGCGACCAACTTTGGTCGCTTTTCTTAAAAACCAGACCCAAAAACGGGTTTCCCCCCCCCATTTTTCATATTATTTCCCCAAAATTTTCCTTCTCCTCTCTTTCCCTCCCTCCCCTTCTCTATCAATCCCCACTACTCGCTGCCGGACCACTGTCGCCGGACCACTGTCCACCACCACTGCCGCCCCCACCACCCTATCTCTCATTCTCCACCTAAAAAAAGGTAAGTTTGAACTAGAACCTTGAATCTTTTTCTAGTTTTAGTTTCAATTATGTCAATATTGTAGTTTATTGTTTGAATTAGTGTTTCAATTATATGAATATTGTATTTTATTGAGGATTAGGGTTTAAGGTCTTGTTTTAATTAGATTTGTTAAATAATTTTATTAACTAATTAGTTTAATTATTGTTGAATTTAGTTTAGTTAGATTTGAATTATGTATTGTTTTGATAGTTTAGTTAGAATTTGAAATTTTGGATATGAATTGAGACTTTAGGATATGAATTGAGTCTTTAAGATATGAATTAAGTCTTGAGGATATGTATTGAACTTTTAGGATATGAATTGGACTTTTAGTTTATGTATTGGACCTTTTAGTTTATGTATTGGACCTTTTTGATATGAATTGAACCTTTTTGATAAGCATATTCATATTTTAATTAGATTTGTTAAATAATTTTATTAACTAATTAGTTTAATTATTGTTGAATTTAGTTTAGTTAGATTTAAATTATGTATTGTCTTTAGGATATGAATTGAACATTTAGGATATGAGTTGAACCTTTAGGATATAAATTAATTAACTAAAAATGATTAGGATATGAATTGACTAAATTAATTTGTTTATTTATATTATTTGTATAGATGGAACATCGTACTTGGATGTACAATAGGAATTATCCTAATCGGCGGGGATTGCGGGAGGAATTTGTAGAAGGTGTTGATGTCTTTGTTAGACATGCAATGGAACTTCCACCATACCAAAATGAAGGATTAATTAGGTGCCCTTGTGTTAAGTGTGACTGTATGAGGTTTGAAAAACCGGAGGAAGTTAAAGTTCATCTTTATAGGAAGGGGTTTATAGCGAATTACTTTGTGTGGACTTATTGTAACGACCCGACTGGTCATTTTGAGGTCCAGCGCGTCGTTCAGCAGTTGGGAGTCACGAACAACTTCATTTCAGGTATATTGACTTGTGCATATGGTTGGAATTGAAATTCAGGGAGGTCGGAGTTGAATTTAAAGGAAAATTCTCTTTTCAGAAGTCTTAAGTTGAAGAAATCGAGTAAGGATGGGATTTTGAGTAAACGACCTCGGAATCAGGATCCGAAGGTTCCAGTAGCCCTGTATGATGATTTCGGACTTGGGCGTATGTTCGGCTCGGGTTTCTGATGACCCGAGAGCGTTTCGGCGCCGAAAATGGAAATCAGGATTTCCTTAAGTTTAGAATTTGGCGTGGAACGGGACTCCATGCTATCGGGGTCCGAATGGAATTTTGGGACCGGAAATAGTTCAGAATAGTCATTTATGACTTGTCTGCAAAAATTGGAGTCATTCCGAGTAGTATAGACCCGTCCGGCGCAATGTAATGAATTCTAGAATTTCAAAGTTCTTAAGTTTGATTAATTTGGTTTCAGGGTTGAATTTTGAGTTCCATTGTTGTTTTTCATGTTCCGGAAGTTCGAGTGAGTCCGTATCATGAATAGAGACTTGCCGGTGCTTTTGGACGGGGTCTCGAGGGGCTCGGGGGTGTTTTAGACCCTCGGGAGCTAAGTTGGAAAAACCAAAAAATTTTATGTCTGGTTTCCTTCTCTGCGATCGCAGAAGCAGGGATGCGATCACAGAGAAGTAATATGCTGGGCCATCCAATGTTCTCTGCGATCGCAGACATCACTCCGCGATCGCATAAGGTCCCCTTCCCAACTCTCTGCGAACGCAGACTCACCCCTGCGATCGCACAAGTCACCTACCTACCCCCCTACTGCATGTTCCTCTCTGCGGTCGTAGACCTCACTCCTGCGATCGCATACCTCACTCCTGCGATCGCATAAGACTACATCCCTACCCTTTGCGATCGCATGCCCCATCTATGCGATCGCACAGTGCTTCCTGGGGGCCAGGGTCATTTTTTCTCCGCGATCGCAGGCCTGATGTCGCGATCGCAGTGAAGGTTTTCCTGGGCTGTATTTAAATGTACAATTTCGGGTTTCTTCTTCATTCCTCGACTCCCAATCTCCATTAGAGCTTCTCCAAGATAGGTAAAGGGCTTCCCAAGTTCAAATTCATCAAGGTAAGTAATTTCCAGTCCGTTTTCATGACTTTGTAACATCAAATTCAAATAAAATTCTCTTCCAATCATCTTAAAATTCATAGGAATTGATAGAAAATGTGGGGTTTTGGGAAAATGGTGAAACTTCATTTTTAGCCATAAATTCCTAAATGAATTATGTAATTACGATCCTTGGGCTTCGGGTAATTTAATCCTTCAAGAATTTTCAAAATCCGAAAGCGTGGGCCCGGGGTCGAAATTTCAAGAATCGCCAAGAATGTAGAATTTTAGGAATTCTTGCTAATTCTCCTTCTTGAACCTTAAATTGATTCATTTATGCTATGTTTGGCTAGTTGTGAACCGTCAAGAGTAGTTTCGTAGTTTCGGGCGCATCTTTTGATCCGGTCCTTGGTCCGAGGAGTGCTTTTATCGAGGTGAGTCTCCTTTCTAACCTCGTAAGAGGGAAACTGCCCCTCTAGGTAACCTTGTTTGGTATGTGATCTTGTTTGGGGGCTAAGTACGCACCGAGTGACGAGAGTCCGTACGTAGTGGCTATTACTTCTTCGTCCGGGTAGTTAGGACACAACATGTTCATTGTTTTTCCCTGTTATAGCATAGATATGACTTGTATACTTGTGTGATTGGTACTGTTGTCTTTGAACGTTGTGATACTTGGCTTGACTTAAGAGTGATAAGAGAATCACAGGATGTGATCGGGCCGTACGCCACTGCAGAATGATTATTGATTATATTATGGGATCGGGCCGTACGCCACGGCAGAGTGATGATATATTATATTATGGGATCGGGTCGTACGCCACTGCAGATTGATGATTGATTATATTATGGGATTGGGCCGTACGCCACGACATAATGATTATTGATTATATTATGGGATCGGGCCGTACACCACGGCAGATTGATGATTGATTATATTATGGGATCTGGTCGTACGCCACGGCAGAATGATGATTGATTATATTATGGGATCGGGCCGTACGCCACGGCGAGATTGAGACTACCAGGGTGGGATCGGGCCGTACGCCACGGCGAGATTGAGTACCATATGGGAGCGGGCCGTACGCCACGGCGGATACCAAACTTGTTTGATTTGAGATTGTTATTTGATGCCGGATATTGATGTACTTGATTATTTGTTTACTTGCCTACAGTTTTCCTTACATCCTGCTTACTTTATTACTGTTGGACCTTAGTGAGTATCGAGTCGACCTCTCGTCACTACTTCTTCGAGATTAGACGGGATACTCACTGGGTACATATATGTATATGTACTCATACTACACTTTCTGTGCATTTTGTTGCACAGGTACCTTTATAGTACAGTGATTGGCTTGGAAGACTTATACGGGCTGCATTCATCCAGAAGCGTTCCACAGCTGCCGGAGTCTCCCTTCTGTGTACTTACATTTTATATCTATTTCCTTTGTCCCATTTATTCCTCGGACAAGAGTTGTATAATTGTATAAATTCTTAGAAACTGCTCATGTACTTGTGTCACCGGGTTCTGGGGATGTGTTGAGTCTTGTTTTATGGAATTAAATAGATTTCTTGTCGTGTTTTATTTACAAAAATTTATTTATTTGATTATGAAATGCAATAAAAGCAACGATTTTGAAATTGTTAAACAGGAAGGTATTTCAACTGATTAAGGGGTTGGCTTGCCTGACAGTGGTGTCCAGCGCCATCACAACTCATAGGTTTTGGGTCGTGACAACGTGGTATCAGAGCTCTAGGTTCCCCTAGGTTTCACGAGTCATGAGCAAGTCTAGTAGAGTCCTGCGGATCGGTACAGAGACGTCTGTACTTATCTTCGGGAGGCTACATGGCTGTTAGGAGTACTTCCCTTCTTGATTCCTCATCGTGCGACTTGATTCCTTTAAGGCTTATGCCTATGATTCTTCCCACTCAATCTTACGCGTCGCGAAGCGCTTGTTATGAATCGAGGGTTGAGGACTTTTAATGATACTATGGATGTGGTGCGTGATGTTTCTCCCAGCGTAGTTTATTGAGGCTATCATCGTTGTTCTGCGGAAGAATGTTTTTGTCATCTCAGCTCAGTAGCTGTATTTCTGAGAACTTTGAGGTCATGCTCAGGTGGTTATGAACTTACGATTGGTTATGGCGCGATGTTGATACAAGGGTAGAACGGTTGCCCATGTGTTGGGGTGATGAACGGTTTGAAGGGAGGTCCTCTTAGAGTGTGGTTTCGAGATTTTGGTATTTTGTTCCGGCGGAGGAAAATCATTTGGATTATAAATGATCAGGTTTTGGGCTGATTAAATAGTAAGGATTGGTGTTGTCAAGTGAAATGGAGCACCCACTTGTAATAAGATATCGTCGTCATGATCGAATGGAATGTGTTAAGTTTGTCGGTTCTATGGTTTCTTCGGTCGCTCGGGGTCAGAGTATTGTGAAGAAGTATTGAAGAATGCGGTTGACAGAGGCCGTGAGGTGCAGAGGTTTAGTACTGGCTAAGTATTGAAAATGACGGCGATTCTAGGAAGATGATCTTCGTAAAGATTTAAAGTTGTGACGATATGTTGGTTTAAGAGCTATGGAGGACAATATTAAATTGAGGAAGCAGGAGGGCATCATACGATGAAGGACGATATGTGAGAAGTGCTAAGCGGTGGTGCCAATTCTAGAAGATCAGGTGTAAGGAAAGGAAGTCAGGTAGCACTTAAGGGAATGAGTTGGGCAAAGTGGGAGAGCGGCTGCTTAGTGATGAATCAGAAGATGTGGTGGCCCGTTTAGTAGATGTCCAAGAAGAGCGGATGGATTGGTAAGGTTGGTAAATGGATACAGGCTTAGGATGGGGGTCTTGATATTGTAGAAAGTGAGAATCATCGCATAATGGTAGGTGTTAGTTGGCTAGTTTCCTCGGGTGGGTTGTCTTCTGTGAGTAGGTTAGCGGTTGTAGGGATGGTAAGTTCTGTGCGGAGTCCTAATGGCTAGTCGGTAGGAGGTAGAATATGTGAATGGTGTTAGAAAATTCAAATATTTAAGGGAGGCTAACAGGAGAATTCGGAAGAATTGGTGGATTGGTGGGACAATGTCATGTCATCAAAGGAGAAAAGGATCTCAGCAGAGACTAGAGCGGTGCAAGAAGTAGCTTCAGGCTAAGTGGGGGAGTCCCACCACCTGCAGTTGGGTCGTAGGATTGTGCTCTCATGGGATTGTGGATTTGTCGGTGTATCGGTAAGGTTTTACAGCAAAGGGAAAAGAGTATATCGGTAAGTGAGCATGGAATATGAGAAAAATGTGCAAATTGGTCCTATTGGACCAGAGATAGGCTCTGGAAGACTGAGAATTTGTGCTTAAGACATAGGCAAGTTGTAAAGGTAGTGACTCAGTCACGTGCTTCGTTGAAAAGGGTGTTCATGTGCTAGGAGAGCCTTCGGAGTTGATCGTATTCGGGGCCAGTCAGAGTGGGTGACTTTCAGTAGTGGTCCTAATGAATTCGAAAGTTAGAGAATGTGGTGTTTAAGAGTTTCAGGCAACAGTATAATTAAGAATCGAGCTTCTGCAGTATAATCTCCAAGAGGAAGGAAGATGGTTGGAGTGTTCTATGTTATTTCAGCACGCGGGATAGTATCGGAGGAGTGAGAGAAATAGACTCTAGGTTGTAGAAAGATTATCAGGAGGTTGTGAGACAGGTTGCGGGATTTAGGCAGCATGGTCTCATGAATCGAGGTCACTCGGGATGAGTGACGGTTGAGCTGCTATGAGTTGAAGGAAGTTACTATTATCTTCGAGGCAATTAAAGATGATTAAAAGAAGAAAGATTGGTTAGCCAAGGGTGAAATGGCACAAGTACGGCAGTGATCAGTTCCTTCGGCGTGTTTGAGTATGTGTATGGTCTGTGCAGATATGTGTGGGGCCTGTCGGCCGTCGTAATATATTTCAGTTGGAAGCATTCAGGTGCTATGGCCTGTCAGGTATAGGTGGATTTCTGGAAGGTTTATGGCGGTTCAGATTACTACTTAAGGAATTGCATGTATTGTGATTGTGAGAGCTCACTTGTGGGTTGTTGTGATTCTCATGATTTGAGGTAAGTAAAAGGTTTCTATGTGTGGTGAAGTGTTTACCCTATTAGTGGTATAAGAGTTATGATGTAATTCCTATGCCATTCCTTATCGGCACGTTGGGTGCAGTGAACAGTATGTAACTGGAAATAAGAATTTGAGATTTGCAGTTTGGTGTTGACAAAGGTGTCACGAGCTCAGAAGAGCAAGAACAAGGGATTTGAATGTCTATAATGAACTGAAATTGTCTTCAGTATCATCTGAGTTTTGTGTTTGGTGAATGAGGTTTTGTATCCTGGTTACGGGCCCTTGAATTGTTTTACAGCCTTAGGATGGTCGGTGGTAGGGATGTGCATACTTGTTGCCTTGTGTGGAAAGTCGTAGGAGTGTGACCACGAGAAGATTGTGTAAGCGTGACCTGTAGTCACCAGATTGATCGCAGATTTAGACTAAGTATAAGGAAGTATAATATTGCTTATTTGAGAATGTATGCCTGGAAGGCGTTCGGCTCAGTTGGTTGTGGACTGTGGGGTGTTTACCTCGGCTATGATGGTTGTCCTCGTGTGTATAAGAAAAAGAAAGCGGGTTATTTGGACCCAGGTAAGGCTATCAACCTAGTTCAATGCGAGCAGAATTGGCTTGAAGTGAGTGAATAGACTTAAACAATATTTTGGGCTTCATGCGAGTCAGAGGTGTTAATTTCAGTATGGCACTCCTCAAGGAGGGGCATTGGGATATCATGTGTTGTCCCGTCTTCGTCAAATTCATGTGATATTGCGATTGTGCCGTGTGAGTTGTGAAATAGCTTGGTAATTTCTTACATGTTGAGATTCCGCGTAGTGATGTGGTGATGTGAGCAGGATGGCTCCTAAGATTCAGATTATATATCGCACCTCAGTCGTGCTGGAGTTTGTAGCATATGGCTCTATCAGTCTCCCCAGAATGGTATTTGCACTTAGCGTGCTTGTTACCGATGTTAGTAAATTGTATTAGTGAGCAATTCAGCTCTGTGTATATATTTCTTTATGTAAATCCTGTGACGGGATCGGGTGGCACGCCGCCACGGGTAGGTTATTTGGATCAGGTTGCGCGCCGCAACAGTATGATGTTGAGCAAGACTCCTATAATGATTATTCTTGTGTTTTACTTCGTAATTTTCTGAGGAAAATTCATATTTATAGCGTGAGTCGGGTAGTCTCTTCCTGATGTCGTTTCCTTATGAGTCATGTTCGAATTGTGGCCTATTGGCGCATTGTGGCCTCGTGTGAGACTGTTGGTTATGCTTGGGGTGATTGGTTATCTGAGCAATTCATACTGGGTGAGACGAGATTTATAAATTTGGGATCGGTGTGATAGGATTATGCGAGTATATTGCAAGGGAGTTGCCATTATTGGTTTGCAATGAGATAATGATCTAAGTTTAGAGAAAAGATTTCAACGTGTGGTTAACTCTGCAGTTGGATAGGAATTTCTACACATCTCCTCCGTTGTGGTGATATCGTCAGCGTTATAGCAGAATGTATGAACGTATCTGATGAGGTACCTTGAGAGCATCAAATTCGCAGAATTATAGCTATTAAGGTTCAGGGAACGTCATTGTGGTCAGATGATGGGTTATGCGGCGTATGATGTTGCTTCAGCAAGGGTACGCAGTTGTGTTCTGGCGCCTAGTGTGGTAGTTGATGCGATGTCCAAATGTTAGAAACATGCCCGATAGAGAATTTCAGATGTTAGAACTAAGTTCGGAACTTATAGTGTGAATAAAGGAGGATATCTTAAGATTTGATCAAGCTTATGTGCTCAACCGGGTTGTGGTAGCACGGGCAGGTGCACGAGATGGTAAATAGTGATTCCAGGTAATTCTGGGGCAGTTCCTGGCACGTTCGAGGACGAACGTCTGTTTAAGTGGGGGAGAATGTAACGACCCGACCGGTCGTTTTGAGATCCAGCGCGTCGTTNGGGAGGTCGGAGTTGAATTTAAAGGAAAATTCTCATTTTAGAAGTCTTAAGTTGGAGAAATCGAGTAAGGCTGGGATTTTGAGTAAACGACCTCAGAATCAGGATTCGAAGGTTCCAGTAGCCTCGTATGATGATTTCAGACTTGGGCGTATGTTCGGCTCGGGTTTCTGATGACCCGAGAGCGTTTCGGTGCCCGAAATGGAAATCAGGATTTCCTTAAGTTTAGAATTTGGCCTGGAACGGGACTCCATGCTATCGGGGTCCGAATGGAATTCCGGGACCGGCAATAGTTCCGAATAGTCATTTATGACTTTTTTGCAAAATTTGGGGTCATTCCGAGTAGTATAGACCCGTCCGGCGCAATGTAATGAATTCTAGAATTTCAAAGTTCTTAAGTTTGATTAATTTGGTTTTGGGGTTGAATTTTGAGTTCCGTTGTTGTTTTTCATGTTCCGGAAGTTCGAGTGAGTCCGTATCATGAATACAGACTTGCCGGTGCTTTTGGACGGGGTCCCGAGGGGCTCGGGGGTGTTTTAGACTCCCGGGAGCTAAGTTGGAAAAACCAGAAATTTTTCTGTCTGGTTTCCTTCTCTGCGATCGCAGACATCACTCCGCGATCGCATAAGGTCCCCTTCCCAACTCTCTACGAACGCAGACTCACCCCTGCGAAACCTACCTACCCCCTACTGCATGTTCCTCTCTGCGGTCGCAGACCTCACTCTTGCGATCGCATAAGCCTACCTCCCTACCCTCTGCGATCGCAGGCCCCATCTATGCGATCGCATAGTGCTTCCTTGGGGCCAGGGTCATTTTTTCTCCGCGATCGCAGTGAAGGTTTTCCTGGGCAGTATTTAAATGTCCAATTTCGGGTTTCTTCTTCATTCCTCAACTCCCAACCTCCATTAGAGCTCCTCCAAGCTAGGGAAAGGCTGCCCAAGTTCAAATTCATCAAGGTAAGTAATTTTCAGTCTGTTTTCATGACTTTGTAACATCAAATTCAAATAAAATTCTCTTCCAATCATCTTAAAATTCATAGGAATTGATAGAAAATGCAGGGTTTTGGGAAAATGGTGAAACTTTATTTTTAGCCATAAATTCCTAAATGAATTATGAAATTACGATCCTTGGTCTTCGAGTAATTTAATCCTTCAAGAATTTTCAAAATCCGAAAGCATGGGTCCGGGGTTGAAATTTCAAGAATCGCCAAGAATGTTGAATTTTAGGAATTCTTGCTAATTCTCCTTCTTGAACCTTAAATTGATTCAATTATGCTATGTTTGGCTAGTTGTGAACCGTCAAGAGTAGTTTCGGAGTTTCGGGCGCATCTTTTGATCCGGTCCTTGGTCCGAGGAGTGCTTTTATCGAGGTGAGTCTCCTTTCTAACCTCGTAAGAGGGAAACTGTCCCTCTAGGTAACCTTGTTTGCTATGTGATCTTTTTTGGGGGCTACGTACGCACCGAGTGACGAGATTCCGTACGTAGTGGCTATTACTGCTTCGTCCGGGTAGTTAGGACACTGCATGTTCATTGTTTTTCCCTGTTATAGCATAGATATGACTTATATACTTGTGTGATTGGTACTATTGTCTTTGAACGTTGTGATACTTGGCTTGACTTAAGAGTGATAAGAGAATCACGGGATGGGATCGGGCCGTACGCCACGACAAAATGATTATTGATTATATTATGGGATGGGGTCGTACGCCACGGCAGAGTGATGATTGATTATATTATAGGATCGGGCCGTACGCCACGACAGATTGATGATTGATTATATTATGGGATCGGGCCGTACGCCACGGCAGAATGATTATTGATTATATTATGGGATCGGGCCGTACGCCACGGCAGAATGATTATTGATTATATTATGGGATCGGGCCGTACGCCACAGCAGATTGATGATTGATTATATTAAGGGATCGACCCGTACGCCACGGCAGAATGATGATTGATTATATTATGGGATCGGGTTGTACGCCACGACGAGATTGGGACTACCAGGGTGAGATCGGGTCGTACGCCACAACGAGATTGAGACTACCAGGGTGGGATCGGGTCGTACGCCACGGCGGGATTGAGACTACCAGGGTGGGATCGCATCGTACGCCACGGCGAGATTGAGACTACCAGGTTGGGATCGGGCCGTATGCCACGGCGAGATTGAGACTACCAGGGTGGGATCGGGCCGTACGCCA
>ML276616.1:0-26884 GCA_005239495.1 Nicotiana undulata
GCCACGTTACGTATTTTACGTAAGAGAAGAGAGAAAAATAACACGTGGGGTTTCACACCATGCATATAGGATATTAAATGACTAATATCTCAATGCGCACATGCATTAAGCTGCATAATCTGTAATTTAGATACCATGCCTAGGATCTAAAATGAGTCTCAATTATGACTATAGAAATCCTCCCTATAGGGTCTAAAATCAGTCTTAATTATTATCATGCTCGTTTCTTTCAAGTGCTAATGTTGAACTTTCAACACTGTGCTAATAATCATTATTAGAAACCATGCCTATAGGACTCAACTAAGCAGTTCTGAATATATTCATGTGATTACCATTGTTAGTTACTGCGTGAATCACCTAGATATCATGATTATAGGTTTAATCTCTTATACTTATAATCAGTAGACAATTGCGTAGTCTTTTAGAAATCGTCTTAAGAAAAATAGCTTCTACATATGAAATTGTTTGCCCATTAAAATCCAGAATCACATAGAGATCATGCCTATAGGATTCAATAACTTTAATTAGTCTAAAATCTGCAACTGGAAAATGTTAATTAGTTTGCGTGCATCTGTTGTCTAAGTGCGGAGGCTAACTTGAGCCCTTATTTGCCTATACATGAAAGTCCAACTTGTTTTGTATGTCGCCTAGTTTTCTCATTTTTGAGACACCTAAGTTAAGTCTAGAACCATACCGAGATAGAGGTCCAAATGCCTCCTGGACCATAGGCGTGGGACGAGTAGTGCACGCACAGGGTACGATTTAGAATCAACCAGTACGCTTTAGGTAAATAACTTAAAGATAGTAATTGGGTAGCAGGAGATGATAGTATGTGCCCGCTGAATAATACGAGTAACACCCCACCTCGAGAAAGTTACGAAGTATTATTTATGTTGCACGGGGTGATCCTTTAGGCTAAAAAACTTAAGACTCCCCCCCCCCCTCTTGCCTCAAAAAATCAATTATTTGTTTATTTGTTAATTTTGTTTTTGTTTAGACTAATTCATATAATTCGAGTTTGGACGGGACCCACAGTTGTAGACCTCAAGGAGTGCCTAACACCTTCTCCTTGAGGTAATTTAAGCCCTTACCCGATCTTTGGTTACGCAAACTGGTCAAACCTGAGTTATTTGCAAATAGCTGCCCTAACGCACCTCAAACCCGTTAGGTGCCGACTCTCTCTTTTAACACCCTTCCTTAAAAGAATTGTCACGTGTCGAAACCCGATTTCGCGAGGAAAAAGGGCGCGACAGTCATTGTCTCGCCATGACCGTTTCCTCATTTTTTGGCGTTTTAGGGCCACAAAATTGGAATTTCACCCAATTCCAAGATTTTCGTATGCCATAGCTCACGCCTTTTGCATGGGCCCGAGCGGCCGTACCCGGATCACCTAAAATTTTGATGGACCATCAAAAATGATCCAAGGAACAATAGTCACCGCCTCTCCATGACTGATCCTTATATTTTGGCGTTTAGGGCCGTAAAACCGGAATTCTGCCCGATTCTCTGATTTTCGTGTGCAATATATAGCCCACGCCTTCTGCACGAGCCTAGGTGGATGGACTCGGATCGCCTAAAAAAATTCCATACTATCAAAGACGACCTAACCAATAATAGTCACCTCCTCGCCATGATTGTTACTCGTGTTTTGGCATTTTAGGGACATATACTTGAATTCCGTCTGATTTCAAAATTTCGTGTGCTATATAGCCCACGCCTTCTGCATGGGCTCGGACGGCCGAACCCGTATCGCCCAAAATTTTGTCGGACCATCAAAAATGACCTAAGAAACAATAGTCACCGCCTCTCCATGATTGTTCCTCTTTTTTGGTGTTTTAGGCACAAAACGAAAAAAATTCCAGATTCTCAAATTTTCGTGTGCTATAGCCCACGCCTTCTACATGGGCCCGGGCGACCGAACTCGAATAGACAAATTTGCCGACCCATCAGAAATGGCCTAAGGAACAATAGTCACCGCCTCACCGTGATCGTTCCTTATGTTTTGGCGTTTCAGGGCCATAAAACTGGACTTCCGCCTAATTCCCAGATTTTTGTGTGCTATAGCTTACACCTTCTTCATAGGCCCAGGCCGCCAGACTCGGAATCGCCTAAAATTCAGCTAACCCATCAAAAACGACTTAAAGAACAATAGTCACCGCCTCGCCATAACTGTTACTCTTTTTTGGCATTTTTTTGCCATAAAACTTGAATTTCGCTCGATTCTCAATTTTTTGTATGTTACCGCCCACGCCCTTTGCATGGGCCCGGCCAAACGAACCTGGATTGCCTAAAATTTTGTCGAACCATAAAAAATGATCTAAGGAACAATAGTCACCACTTATTTCATGACTGTTACTCATTTTTTGGCATTTTAGGGCCATAAAATTGGAATTCCACCCGATTTCAAGATTGTCGTGTGTTAGTCCACGTCTTCTACATGGTCCTGGGCGGCTAGACCCGGATGGCCTAAAAAATTTCTATACCACCAAAAATGACTTAAGAAACAATAGTCATCTCCTCGTCATGACCATTCCTCATTTTTAGGCATTTTAGGGCCATAAATTGAAATTTTGCCTGATTCCCAGATTTTTTTCTGCTATAGCCCACGCCTTCTGTATAAGCTCGGGCGGTCAGTCCCGGTTCAGGGTTGGTCGCTTGAAATTATGCAGATGGTGTGAATTATAGGACACAAAAAATAAAGAATTGTCCTGAATTCATGTTTTATAGGTCCGCACAATATTAGGAGATTCGGGGTTGATCGCCCAAATTCATGTAGATGGCTTGGACTGTTGTTCATTAGGTCGTGAATTCTTGTTTATGGCCCTAAAACTCCAAAAACATGAGGAACCGTCATGGCGAAGCGATGATTATTGTTCATTAGATCATTTTTTATGGGCCCAAAAAAATTTAGTAGATTTAGAGTCGGTCGACCGAATTCATGGAGAAGGCGTGGACTATAGCATACGAAAATTTGGGAATCGACCTGAATTTCTGTTTTATGGCCCTAAAACATCAAAAAATAAAGAATGATTGTGGCGAAGCTATGACTATTGTTCAATATGTCATTTTTATGGGCCCGCAAAATTTTAGGAGATTCGGAACTAGTCACTCAAATTTATGGAGATGGCTTGGACTATAGCATACAAAAACCTGGGAATTGTCCTAAATTCTTGTTTTGTGGCCCTAAAGCGGTAGAAACAAGGAACATTCATGGATAAACGATGACTATTTTTCATTAGGTGGTTTTTTATGGGCACGCAAAATATTTGGAGATTCGGGGTTGGTCGCCCGAATTCATGTAGATTGCGTGGACTATAGCCCTAGAAAATCAGGGAATCATCCCGAATTCTTGTTTTATGGCCCTAAAACGTTTAAAAAAGAACGATCACGGCGTATCAAAACTATTATTCATTAGTGATGGGCCCAAAAAATTTTAAGGGATTCGGAGACGGTCGCCGAAATCAAGGAGATGGTGTACTATAGCACACGAAAATCTAGGAATTGTCTTGAATTCCTATTTTATCGACCTATAATTCCAAAAAAACAAGGAGCGTCCATGGAAAAGCGATGACTATCTTTAATAGGTCGTTTTATGGGTTCACAAAATTTTAGGAGATTCGGGGTCAGTCTCCCGAATTCATGGAGATGGCGTGGACTAGCACACAAAAATCTCGGAATTGTCTTGAATTCTTGTTTTATGGCCCTAAAACTACAAAATATAAGGAATGGTCATGGAGAAGCGATGAAAATTTCTCATTAGGTCGTTTTTCATGTGCCCGCAAAAGTGTAGAAGATTCGGGGTCGGTCGCGATTTCATGTAGATGGCATGGAATATAACACACGAAAATCATAATCATCCTGAATTCTAGTTTTATGGCCTATAACACCATAGAACGAGGAATGATAATGGTGAAGCGATGACTATTGTTCATTAGGTCATTTTTATGGTTCCGCTAAATTTTAAGAGATGCAGGGTCGGTTGCCCGAATCCACGCTAATGGCGTGGACTATTATTAATTAGGTCGTGAAATCCTGTTTTATGGCACTAAAACACCAAAAACGGTGAACGCTCATGGCGAAAAGTTGAAAATTGTTCATTAGGTTATTTTTATGGGCCCGTAAAATTTTAGGAAATTCGAAGCCGGTCTCCCGAGTTCATGTAGATGGCAAGGACTATAACACACGAAAATATGAAAAAACGTCTTGAATTTCGCAAAATTTTAGAAGATTCGGAGTCAATCGCCCGAATTCATACAGATGACATGGACTATCGCACCCGAAAATCTGAGAATCGACCTGAATTCCTTTTTAATGGCCCTAAAAGCCAAAATAAATGAGGATCGGTCATGGAAAATCAATGACTATAGTTCATTAAGTCGTTTTTTAAAGGGCTTGAAAATTTTTAGGAGATTCGAGGTCGGTCACCCGAATTCATGCAGATAGCATCGACTACAGCATACGCTGAATTCTTATTTATGGCCCTAAACGGAAATAACGAGGAACAGTCGTGGATAAGTGAAGACTATTTTTCAGTAGGTCATTTAAATTTTAGGAGATTCGGAGCCGAACACGCAAATTCATGCAGATGGCGTGGACTATAGCACACGAAAATATGGAAATCGTCCAGAATTCCTATTTTATCGACCTAAAACGCCAAAAAATGAGGAACGGTCATGGAAAAGCGATGACTATTATTCATTAGATCATTTTTATGGCCCCGCAAAAATTTAGGAGATTTGAAGTTGGCCTGAATTCATGAACACGACTAAACTATAACACACGAAAATCTGGGAATCATCCTGAATTCCTGTTTTATGGACCTAAAATGCCAAAAAATGAGGAATGGTAATGGTGAAGCAATGACTATTGTTCTTTAGGTCATTTTTTATGGGTCCGTAAAATTTTAGGAGATTCAGAGCCAAATGCCTGAATTCATGCAGATGGCATTGATTAAAGCATACAAAAATGTGGAAATCGTCCTGAATTCCTGTTTTATGGCCCTAAAACTCCAAAAATTATGAACAGTCATGGTGAAACAATGACGATTGTTCATTATGTTGTTTTTAATAGGCCCGCAAAATATTTGGAGATTTGGAGCCGGTTGTCCGACTTCTTGGAGATGGCGCTGACTCTACCACACGAAAATCTGAAAATGGTCCCAAATTTCTGTTTTAAGGTCCTAAAAGCCAAAAAACAAGGAAGGATCATGGAGAAGCGAGGACTGTTGTTCATAAGGTCATTCTTTATGGGCCCATAAAATTTTAGGATATTCGGGGTCGAACGCCTGAATTCATGGAGATGGCGTGGACTATAGCACACAAAAATCTGGGAATCGTCCTGAATTTCTGTTTTAGGGCCCTAAAATGCCAAAAAACGAGAAATGGTCATGGTGAAGCGATGACTATTATTCATTATATTTTGGCATTTTGGGTCATGCAACCCGAATCTATGACTATCTACTTTTTCGTGTGTATTAGTACATGTTGATCTTGTAGAGTTTTTTTGATGGACTCCGATTAGCCTAAAATTTTGTAGGTCCATAAGAAACGACCAACTAACTAATACCCATCGCTTTTCCATGACCTACGTGTTTAATTTTTGGCATTTAGGGGTCATGCTATACGGATTGTGATTCTATCCATTTTTTCGTGTGTATGTACATGCTCATTTTATAGAATTTTATTGACGTCCTATTGGCCTGTAATTTGTAGGTCCATATGAAACGACCGAGTGACAAATACTTACTACTTCACCATAAATTTATGTTTCATTTTATGGTATTTTATGGTTATGCTACACGAATTTGTGATTATATACACTTTTTCGTATGATTAGTACATACTATACTGATTTTGTAATTTTTTTAAAGACTCCCATTGGCCTGAAATTCCATAGGTCCACAGAAAATTGCTTAGTGACCAATACTCACCACCTACGCATAAACTTCAAGATCTTTTTTTGGTGTTTGGTGATGCAATACAAGTATATGAGTATATCTATTTTTTGTGTATACTAGTACATGTTGATCTTGTAAAAAAAACGGACTCTGATTGGCCTGTAATTTAGTAGGTCCATAGAAAACGGCCTAGTGACAAATACTCATCGCTTCTCCATGACTTTTGGGTTCATGTATTGGTGTTTCAGAGTCATGCATATGAATTTCGGATTATATCTATTTTTCGTGTAAACATGCTGATTTTGTAGATTTTTTTTAAGGCTCTGATTGGACCGAACCTCCGTAGGACCATAATAAACAGCCTAGTGACCAATACTCATATAATGACCCAGTCGGTGTTCTTGTATATTAGAGCCATATTTCCTTATTTACTGCTTCCGGTATGCTTGTTATTTTGTGACTTGCGAAAATGATTTATTTTGTTTCAGAAAGGTTTGAGGGTGAATTAGGATAATAAGTTCCATTTCGGAAAGCTAAAGCTGCTAGAGTTGACCAAGGTTTGACTTTGGAATAGACTACCTCGTATTGGTGATTTGAGCCTTCAATACATTTTATGGTGATTTTGGACTTAGGCGTATGCTCGGATTTGGATTTGGAAGTTCCTAAAAGGTTTTGACTCTATTTGCCGAAAGTTGGCAATTTGAAGAATTTGAGAGTTGGTAGATTTGACCGATAGTTGACTTTGATATTATCGGACTCCGATTTGTGTTCCGGGACCTTGGATAGGTTCATTTAGTTGATTGGGGCTTGTGTGCAAAGTTTGGTTGAAACCCAGAATGTTTAGGCATGATTTAGACGTGTACAACAAGTTGGATAGTTTGGAAGTTAAGAGATGGACTCTCACCTTCGATTCGTAGTTTGGATGTTACTCACGGTGTTTTGAGCATTTGGATAAGTTTGGATAGGGTATTAACACCTGTTGATATAGTTGGATGGGGCGGGCCCAGGGGGTCGAGTGTGTTTTGTTTATTCCGTACCCTTTGGGAGATTGTTAGTATTGCTGGTGACACTACTTGATATTACTGCGACGTCTCTTATTTCTACTTTGCAAAATCTAGAGTCTGATGATGTGGAGAGTTATGGTAACTGGCTGTGGGGCTTGACCAAGAATTCACGCGATTAGGCTCAAAAACTGATGATGCAGATATCGCTCTAGCATTCTCCTAGTCAGTGAGTTCTTATATTGTGGTTTCACTAATCCTTCTAAACAATTCTATTTATTTTACACGGTAGTTGATCGAAGGACTGGTAAGTTTTGTGATACTAGAGGTATGATTAACGTGAAGGGATTCGTTCAGCAACAGAAGATAGCGCGATTAGGCTCAAAAACTGATATCACTAACCTTTTCTAGGAAAGATTGACTGATAATTGATGATAAATGTGTTGACAAACAAGTCAGCATTTAGAACTTCTCTGTCAGTCCGAATCCTCCAACCCGTTTGGAAGATAAAATTCTTAAAAGTTAAATAGAAAAAAGAAAATAACCGATCATTCCACTAGAAAGAGGAACGGAATCTGCTATACTTCTTACAACGGGAAGGGCATAAAATCCCACCTGAACTCGGGCAAGAGAGATATAACTAATACAACCCGCATCCTAATACACTACAACTCTATTTTTGGAACAAATAATAATTTCACTAGCCCTTCCAACATTCTTTTCCGAAAAAGAATTATGACTGCACACTCTGCAACAGAGATAGTTGCAGCCATTAACCAAGTCAGTCGTTCAATTTAGCGCATAAGTGCCTCATAAATTATAGATACAAGAGGCTTGGTCTGATTTCACACACGCTATCGCAAGACTTGTTCTTGAATCTTGGCTTCTATTACCAATCATTCCCCACTTCTTCTGAACAGAGACTCATCGAACCAACAACTCTGAATTCAGCTACCAGGATTACTATTTTGACTTAACAGCGCCTTTTCTTGACCAGTGGAGGACTTATTATATACCAAAGGTGGCATCGTAGTGAACCCATTCTCTTTAATTGACCCGTCTTTTGAAGCAGAAATCATGGTTTTTTCCCCTGAATTCACAGGCGACTCTTCGGGAACCACCGGCTCTATTTGTGTCTGCTGCTGCTGCTGTAATAATTCAATGCGTCTCAAAGATGGCACATCTCCATCACAGTACCTGCGCCACATACTCCTGTATATTGACTCAAGATTTTGGGTGAACTGTGTCCCGTCACAAAGTGGTGATTTTGACATGAGTTCTCGAAGACTCATTCTCAAGTTCGACAGAGATGTAACATTCGAAGCCAACTGTATAGCCGACTCAACGTACTCGTCTTCATTCCTCGCCACAAGGTTCTGTAACCCTAAATGCAAAATTGCCAACCAATTGTACAATGTGTTAGAAAGAACTTGTGAATTTCCTCTTGAACTTCTTTCCAGGGTCAGCCCTTCTGAGATTTTTCACCTCATTTTTGGAAACTATACTTTCATCCATCAGCAAATGCAAGCACTAAGAGTTCATAAGCAGGGGTAGGATAAAATTAAGATTAATAAACATACTTACCAACTGTCTTAAGAAGACTCACACCAACATTATGAGCGTGTATGGAACCTCCCATAGTGACACAAGGAACTCCCATGTATAGTGATTCACATGTGGTGGTTGTTCCAGCATAAGGAAAAGTATCCAAGCTACAAAAAGTGGATCGTAATTACAAGCTGAGAATGTTTCCCTTTAAGAGCAAGCAATAGAGGATGTAGGCAAGTATGTCACCAAATGTTTATCATAATTGAGAATTGTCTAACAGAATTTTTTGAGATGCCAGGTTTTACACGGATAGGATACTTCTGAAAACCCCTACTGCTGAAAACAAGATATACCCCAGTCCAGCAACATGAAATTACACATTTTATGCACTTTAGACTTATCCAAATTTGACAAAGTTATCATTTACCAAAATGATAATAGAACTGAGAAAACCTAGGTATAACTTATATCTAAAACTGCAGGAGTGACAAAACACACACTATTATCATATCATATGTTTCAGGGAATATCCTTTTATCATAAAAGGGCCAAAACTACCCCTATTATTTGGTAAATGGTTTATAGATACCCTCTGTCCATCTATCAGTCCAAAAATGCACATTACGTCCATCTATCCGTCTCAAAAATACAAACGACGTTAATTCTATTAATAAATTGCCTCACGTCTAACCGCAGAACCGGTGGACCTTTAATCTAATGACGCGTCATTTATTTACTGGGCCACGTTGCAATCTCGGGCTGAAACTAAATTTTGGTTTATTTTCGACCCATTAAACGGATCTGACCATAGTTTTTGTAACCACACCCATTCCCACTCACCTGACCAGCCCCCTTACGTCTTCTCTAGCCATAAACTTCAATTGTAGGAAACGAACATGCCAAGAATCAAAGAATATACTCCCTTCGCTCCAATTTATGTGAACCTGTTTGACTGGGCACAAAGTTTAAGAAAAAATGTAACTTTTTGAATTTGTGGTCCTAAACAAGTCAAAAACGGATCTAGAGTATTTGTGTGGTTATAAAAGCTTCTCATTAAAGGTAGAATTGGAAATTTAAGTTAAATTGCTTCCAAATTTAGAAAGGGTGATTTTTTTTTTGAACGGACCAAAAAGAAAATAGGTTCACATAAACTGGAACAGAGGGAGTACGGGAAATAGATGGACCTACCATCTTCAGGTGATTGGCCATGTTTTCTCTCACTATTATCCGTCAATACTTCATCGGCTACTTTGGTAACCGTGACCTCGCCGCCATTTCCCTTGCCACCACCCTCTTCATGCATATTATCTTTGATTTTTGGACATGTCATTCTTGTTAGAAAATGGGTAGACTTATGGTAGCAATGAAATCTTGAACACCTATTTACAATGAAATCACATAGCATGGAGGTAGCAAAAGCATCAAGAACAAGCCATGAAAACATCAACGGTGTTTGCCGACCATATCTCAAAGATTTCAGCCATGTTCATGACTACTTGTCATGCTGGTTTACCATTTTTGGCGAGGAGATCCAGTGGTTGCCATCGCCGGTCATGGAAGAATGGTGTCGATAGTATCACCCTGGAGAGAAAGGAGGGGGGTTAGGTTGTGAAGAACGTGAGAGAAAGAGAGGCGGAAAGGTGGGGGTATGTCGGATTTCCCGCAGTGGCGGTGATTGGCCGGCGGTAACACCAACAGTGGTGGTGATGGAGGAAGAAAGGCTAGGAAGAGGATTTTTGGGTTTAGGTGGGTGGAAGTGGGTGTGTAATAAGAAGAAGAAGAAGAAGTGGGCGGGTGTTACACCCAGGTTTGGCTTCAGCCCATGATTGCCATGTGGTCTAGCAAAAAAATGCCACATCATTAAATTGAAGGCCCACATATTATGCCGTTAGATGTGGGGGCAATTTTATTAATAGAATTAACGCCATGCATATTTTTGAGACTGATAGACGGGCATAATATGTATTTTTGGACTGATAGATGGACAGAGGGTACTTGTAAACCATTTACCAAATAATAGGGATAGCTTTGACCCTTGACACAATCAGATATACTGGAACACTTGAGGCAATTTTAAAATGAGGGTGATTAACAAAGACATCCTTCTAATTCCGCGAAACTAGATGGACCTTGCATCTGACTAGAGAAACATTTTGGACCTCCCCTGCCAAAAATTTAAGATCCATGGCGATTATATTTGCTATGATTTGACAATATCATCCTTCCTTTAACTTGTCCATACAATTAGGTAACAATGAAAGAAGATTGTGGGGCATTTTTCCTACTTCCATGTTAAAGTTCCTATCACTAAAATTGCTTTTTCAGCATCTTCATGTGGATAAATTATCTTATTGAAAAATAAATAAATAAAGAATTCAAACAAATTACTACTAAGTGTTGGTGTTAGTGCATTTTAATATTAAAATTATAATATTAAAATGCATTATTTCTTGTGAGATAGTGGTTACAAAATTGACAAGAAAGTGGTCATTACTTTGGTGTAACTCATGAAACCAGTAAAGCCATGATCTACCACTAATTACTCGCTAAGAACCATGTTCTATAATTTTATTATCCCACTACCTCACATCTTCATGTGGATAAATTATCTTTATTGAAAAATAAATAAAAATAGAATTCAAACAAATTACTACTTAGTGTTGGTGTTAGTGCATTTTAATATTAAAATTACAATATTAAAATGCATTATTTCTTGTGAGATAGTGGTTACAAAATTGACAAGAAAGTGGTCATTACTTTGGTGTAACTCATGAAACCACTAAAGCCATGATCTACCACTAATTACTCGCTAAGAACCATGTTCTATAATTTTATTATCCCACTACCTTATTATTTATTTCATGGAAGAGTAGCTACACCTATAAATAGTGGTATTTCTTTCTCGTGTTGTAGATGGGAAAATATGGTAGTGTGCATGAAAAAAGTGAACTTGGTGTAGTGAAGAAGAGAGTTAAGAGAAGGAGAAAATCTAGGTCTCCAACTTATTCTCTTTTGAGAGAACATTATTTTGTTGAAGGAAGGTGTTCATTCCGGTGGAGCTTTGGACTCAACAACTTGTCCAAAGTTTGTTCGAGTCATACGACGTTTTCGGGCTGTTATATCCTGGAGGAGACAGGTCAAGAGTATTACTACTGAACCGGTAAAGATGCTACCGCAGTGAGGTTGAATCTCCTTAAAGAGAGCGAGATATCCGCGCCTCAGCCTGAAGAATATTTATTTATTTTTCATCTTATTTTTCAATTGTAGTTACTTAAAATTTCACCAACACTAAGTACTATACCCACAGAGATATTAGAGAATATTAATTTACATGGTGTTGTATAATTTATTTTTATTTTATTTTTTATAAACCACACACTAAAAACTAGCTGCAGTGGCTGGCCGTGGTGGTAGCTAGTGACAATAGTTGTGAGGTGGTGGTTGGTGGTTGTCGTGGTTGTATGGAGGTTGGGGATAGTTGAGCAGTGGGGCAGGCTAGGGTGGTTGTTCGATGGTGGCTAGAGGTGATGAATACCTATGTAACTGATGGGGATGGTAGCGGTGTTAGGTAGTGGTGATGGTGGTTGTGCGGTAGAATTTGGCGATGGAGGTGGTTGGTGATAATGACTAGTTGTGAAGATGGTTGGTGATGGTGATTGTGCGGTGGTTGGTGGTGGAGGTGGCTGATGGTTTGGTGGTAGGGGTTGACGGGTGAGGAACTCACTGGTGTTGGCAGGTCATGAGGTGGTTGGCTGTGGTGGTTGAAAGAGAGGCCTAAGGGGAGGGGAGAGGGAGTGTTGGAGTGAATTGGATTCGGCTGATCGACTAATTTTATTTTGTGTCCCTTTTTCACTTCCTACAGTTTTTAGTTAAATAGAATTAAATCAGAAGCGAACTTGGAAAGAGAGTTATGAATTCCGGTGACATGCTGCCATTTAATAGTCAAACTAATGGAGATTGATGGCAGAAAAGGTCCCTGCAATTACATACTCCCTTTTCTTTTAATGGCAAAGAGATTTCATTAAAATCTAAGCATTAAGATGGGGCTAGGTAAACTGTATAAGTGCAGCACAAAGCAAAAGTAGAGGGGAAGCCTCGAGTATTTCTCAAACTAAAAGGAAGGCCTATATAGATTCGCAAAAGTAGACCGGAGGTCTATTTAGTTCCTCGAGGGACAGAGATCTAGCATTAATTAAATACAAAATGTTTCTCAGCTTCCATGACAAGATATGCTGTGACTTACTGCTGACAGTCTTGCAGCAAATTTGTAAATTTGTACCCCCTCTGTTCCACTTTGTTTGGTACTGTTTTCTTATTAGTCCATTCAAAAAAGATTGGCACATTCCTATATTTCTTTATCGGAAGCCAAATGCTATGACTTGTTTTAGACCATAAGTATCAATAGTTTTATAGCCACATAAAATGTTACGGCATACTTAAGACCACAAGTTTCAAAAATCTCTCTCTCTTTGTTAAACTTTGTGCGAAGCCAAACTACGACAACGAAATTGAAATGGAGGGAGTAATTAATAACGCAAGAGATAGTTGACTTCAGTGAAAAACCCACAAGGGTGTAATAGAATTCCCTTCCAATGATCACTTGAAATAGTACGATAGTGAAAAATATAGGAAGTTACACAATTCACAGAAGCAAATTGATAAATCACACCCTATGGGCAAGAACAGAAGAGCATATGCATGTAAGGATGCCCAAACCCCTTTAAAATATAATCCAGGGAGAAGAGATGGAGGTAGTAACAGCATACTTATTCTTTGAGTGTCTTCAAAGTGAAGCCTGATACCCATATAAATTTGGAAGTGGAACTAAGAAAACAGCCTTATGAACAATGTACAAATGAAATCAAAAGCTTAAGTAGATTCTGAGTATAAGAAGGCCACATGACCAAGGGCATTACCTAATATCCATGAGGGAATATGCTTGCATATGATCATGATTTAGAAGGATTAATGGCAAAAGATCAACTCTCTGTGGCTCCAATCCCAACTGCTCTAGAATAGAAAGAAATCTTTGCCTCACACTATCGCAACAGAAAGGCTTGCACTTAACAATTAGCCGAGAATGCGGAACTGCACAAAGAATTTTTGCCCAGACTTGCAGCACTTTAGGTGTTATCTGTATTGAAAGCAAATCATCAGAACAAAAGAAGAAAGAGCCACAAAATCCTATTAAACAACACAGTTACCAATTCAAAAGCACGAAACAACCCCACCACATGCTTCTAAATGGCACTTGCTTCCTGATTAATACCTTGGCAAGATTGTTGAAGCTACCAAATGTAACAAAGCCATTGGATAAAGCAGGTGCTGGAGACACCGGCCCAGCTTCAGGAGAAGGTGTATAACAAAGAAAGCTATCCGGCAATCGAACTAACTCTTCCACGTGTCTGCCAATCAAATTGAAAGGATTAGCCACAAGACTGTCGTGCGGGTAAGATCAACATGAAAAAAACCTTTCTCCCACTTACTTCTGTTTTGTGTTAGGAGGGTCAGCCATAGCATCAGTGATTCTATAATCAATTGTGGGCAAACCAGTTGTGTTAGGGTATCCAATCCAAGTCACCTAGCAGGAGAAATATATAGAATCATGAACACTGAGTAACAGCTCAAAAGTTCAGCCATAGTAAATAGATTAGTTAAGACTTCCTTCATAGCAGGAAGTTTGATACATAGAAGCAAGCTTCTAATTTTATCGGGGAGTGGGAAATTTTAAGTATGAAGTTCAAAGATAGGAGTGGTTGAATTAGCATGAAACCAGGATGACACACTAGAATGAAGTACAACATCAAGTGTTTTTCTTTTTTTTTTTTTTTAGAAGGTAAAGCATCAAGTGTTTTTCTTTTGATAAGAATGACATCAAGTGTTTTTTTTGGTAAGTATGACATCAAGTATGTTTTTCTTTCGATAAGTATGGCATCACGTGTACTTTCAAATTGTTCCCCAAATTTCAGAGAAGCTTCACCTTGATTTCACACATGTCTTACTAGATTAACTTCCCAATTTCAAATGAAAATTTCGAGTTGACAGGCAAGCGTAGGACAGCTGCTTTATAGAGATATTCCAACAACACCCACATGATTCTCCTAGACTCCTAGTAGCATTGTTAACCATGTATCTTAGAACAAAATCCTCATACGACCAAAGAATGTAAAGTATGTATTTTTTCTTCATACTCAATAAGATTGACAATTTGGTAGTCATATGAAACTACTAGGCTAGCATGGTCGAAAGTTACTCCAACATAATTCACAATGAGATCCACTGCATACACATTACACACTCATACCTCTTTATTTCATGATGCACACCAAACCTCAAACATTCTTTTAGAAGGGTGGTAATAGACAAAAACAGCATGCTACACATCTATCTCTAATTGGTCAAGCTCTTGGAAACACAACATCCAAGAAAAGATGGGAAAGATATTTCCTTGGGACAACCAATAAGCCTAATAAAAGAAATAGAACCACTGAAATCCAGTTTCTCAATTTAGGGGAGACAACTTAACCATTCCCCATAAAAAGTATTATTAAAAAAAATGAAATGCCAGCTCTTTCCCTTAAAAGCCAAAACATATCTAATGTAGTGCAGTTAGGCCTCAGAGAGGCAATATTGAAACCAGAAACAACCAAGTTAGGGATAAGATAAAGATCACCTGTACAGGCGCAGGTCGGCAAGCCATCGTTCCCAGTTTATTATTTGCAGTGTGACCTGTAAGTTCAACCATAATGTCAACTTTATCTTCTCTAATCATGCTGGAGACCTTTTTCTCATCAATCCCGTAGATATCCCTCCAGATGCCACCCTTTTTCAAGACTTTGTCCCTAAACCTGTTTGTTTTTGCATCTGCCTGCAATCCCAAACAAAGAACCATATAAAAGTATGTCTTAGTGATTTTGTCCAAAGAATGCCTTAGTGATATAATCCGAAGCGTGAATTAAGCTGTCACAATACAAAGACAAATGAGGATCAGAGATGGAAAAGAATACCTTTACAACAGCTGAATAAACCACCACCTTGTAGTTTGCGTAGTCGTGATACGCAAGTGGTGCTTCGATGAAGTATGAGACAGAGTGAGTAAAATAATCAGGAGACACATATCCAATCACAAGTGGCCTTTCCGGGACTTTTGAGTTGTCCCATGAAGTGTACTGAGGATGTAATTTCATAAAACGTCGACCCCAGTCTCTGCATTCACACACCTTACAGTTAGGATAGACACCAAAAGATCCAGAAACCGAATCACACTAAACCAAATATACAGCCAACTATAGCTACGTGTATATTACCAATTGTAATGGCAAAGACCACCTGACACTATTTTCCATTATCATTAATGAGGTCATAGTAATTGGGATTTTGGAGGAGTCCTATTCATCCAAGCAGCGGGTGACGGAACGACAAATATATAGGAAAATTACAGTTTATGGTTAGGTACTTAGGTACAGGACATACTTAGTAGAAAGCGCAAAGAAAAACTCCTTACTCATAATTTCTAAGTTCTGTAAAAGTTGGTACTCTATGTCTATTGGCCAGTTCTGGCCAAAATCCTCATTTCCTGACTAATCCAGAAACATGCAAGGCCATACCTCACTTGCTGGGAGAAACTTGTTATCTCATTTCCCTTTTATAGCAGGTCATGGGGTAATGTTAACATCAGCAAATCTAATGTGAAATAAAGGCAGGTGAGCTTTATTGTGAGACTTGGCAAAATTCATCCCAAAAATGTCAAGATCATTGTACCTGCTTCCTCTAATTCAATCACCTCTGTCAAGTAGACAGATGATATCCACTACGTCATCAGTAAGGTTCTTAATCTTATAAGTTGATCAAGAATCAGAGTTATCAACTGTTGGCACATTCTTTTTCGAAGGGAAATGCAGGGCTGGGAACTTCCGCAACTTCTAATTCTACTTGCCAAATTGGAAGGCTTCTCAGTCAAGGAAAATACTACTGGTAGAATGAGATGGGGAAACTCCAAGGATGGCCTTTACACAGTGAAAGCAGGCTACACACATTCTTGCTCCACCAATGATATCATTGATGGATGGCCTTGAATATATATATATATATATATATATATATATATATATTAAGACTAAACTACCTAAAAAGTCTCCTGCTTCAGCTGGATAGCCCTAAATGAAGCATGCCCAACCCAGGATAACCTCAGCTGAAGAAGCTTTCAGTTGCCCAACAGGTGTTACATATGCTTGCAGCATCCACAGTCCAACAGATATCTTTTTCTTTTTGTCCACTGCCCAAATGCAGCAGATATCTGTTGTATGTTCTTTTCCATCTTTGGTCCATGCTGGGTCATGCCACAGAACATCAAGGATGCCTATGACAGCTGATCTTCATGGAAAGTAGATAAATCCATCATTAAAGTTTGGCGGATGATCCGTTCCTGTATTTTGTGGTGTATTTGGACAGAAAGGTATTGCAGATGTTTTTATGGGATATCAACTCCTACTTACTTAAGGATAGATGTTTTGTATGGTTATATAGTTGGCAGCTTAGCTCCTGTAAACTGCCCTCGTAATATATTTTTGACTTTATCAGCTCCTTAGCTTTAGTCTAGTTCCTCTTTTGTCTGTAGACCTGACTTTGTCTTTAAGTTCTCTCCCTTTTGTACTACTTGCATCTTCTTGATGCGTTATACAAAATTATCTTACTTCATTAAAAAACAAAAAAAGGGACATTTCAAATTCTTCCTCGCTCTTTCAGCCTACACATCTAACTTTCTTTATCCTTTTTCCCCAATTGTTAGTTTCCCTTTTTTCCCATACTTAGGTGGCGTTTGCTGCATAATATAATATACAATAGCCCACAGGTAGGAAGTAAATAAAACCTGTGAGCCTCATATAACTTGTCATCAGTTCCTTCATTTATGTAGTTCATGGCAAGTAACCGATTCTGCAAACACAAAATTATAGATATATGAGACAAAAAGGTGTAGTAAATCCAAGAACATCTTTTTACGACAGGACTTTAAAAAATTGCCATCTAATATGTAGCATAATAAGCCAGAAATTATCAAGAATGTTGTAACAATTCAAATCCTAATGTGCTAAAATTAAAGGAATGTTATGAAGTAAAGAGCTTCTCAATCTCAGGGGAGTAGTCAATTACTCAATTCACTTGGAGACACCACTGCTCCCTTTTATTTCTCAAGGATTTGATTGGGTCCCACTTTCAAACATATTGCATTTTGAACTTCTCGTTTTTGTCTTAAAGGACTTGAAATTTATCATTTTATCCTGTCTGACAATTATTCTGAAGACAAGTAATGAACTTGGAAACCTCCATTAAACGTAGCATCTAACAGTTGCATTCATCTATTGTTACATGAAAGGTAGTAGATAAAGGCTGGAGGTATTTCCCAAAAGCAACTAGTATCTAGAGCATTGATGTTATGTAGATTGAGATTACACTTAAAGCAATAACAAAGAGCTATCCATGTCACCATAGTGCAAAATGCATTTTTAGATAAAGATGGTGTAGCCTATTTAAAGGTTTTGAGGACCACATGTAGGTCGTGTTGATATCAAAAGAAGGATCATGCAGAAAAAGTCAAAGAGATGGGATACCTCAAAATCATTAGAGAACAGGTAATACCTGGCCTGCATTTCGGGAATCAGGATCTATCTTGAGGCACTGCTCATATGCTTCAATGGCCAGAGATATATTTCCTGCATCCCTGTATAGAACTCCTGCACAGTTCCCAACAAATAGTTGATTATTTCATTAACCAAAGGAGTAATACCTAGACAGCTTCTACTTAATAGGATGAATAAATCAATAGTTGATTATTTCATCAACCAAAGGAGTAATACCTAGACAGCTTCTACTTAATAGGATGAATAAATCTTCGAGTATTTAAAATATGCTTCTTCAAGGTTAATCACTTGCCATAACTAAATGGACTACTTCGACAACCGTCAGAAAGCATGAAGGACCTAAAAGATAGTGCTAACGCTTTAAAAGAACTAATCGATAAAATTGATGGCTTATTGAGAAAGTTATCTCGCATTTGTGGATAATAACATCAGAAAAGTGGAATCTGAAAATTCGCTAACAATACGGAACGGACAAAGAAGCAGTTACATCATAGATCTCTGAAGTCTGAATTAATGTTCTAGAGAAAGTAGCACCATGACAGCCTAAAGCACACAGTGAGAAAGTCAATTTTCTTCTTTTAATTTTTCTCCCTTTTTTAAGAGGGGCTGGTTGTTGTTATTATTTCCATGATGGTACTGATATATTTTCTCTTTTTGTCTTTTCATCTTCTTGAGTCGAGGGTCTATCGGAAACAGCCTCTCTACCCCATCGGGGTAGAGGTAAGGTCTGCGTACACACTATCCTCCCCAGACCCCACTTGTGGGACTATATTGGGTCGTTGTTGTTGTTGTTGTTTTTAAGAGGGGCTGGGCGGAGCAAACAATATACAGAAACTGGAATAAGAAAGAGGTAGACAACAGATGCATAGAGAAACAAGAACAGACCCTAAGTTTATACATATAAAAGCGAGGGGGAAATAAGGACCTAAATTATTATATGCCTCTGCATATGTTGGGTTTGCAATGATAGCTTTCTCAATCATGCTAGCAGCAGCATCCATTTTACCCTGCAAGCAATCAAGAAAAAATGCTACTCACAACCGCACATATTACTGCTTACACAAACACTAGATGATAGCAATCAATGTTCACCTGAACCGTGTAAACTACTCCAAGATTGTTTAATGACTGAGAAAAGTTTGGTTTGATTGACAAAGCCATCTGTGAAACATGAAATCACAAGTTGAATAAAGTATAAATCTCCTATGCCAACCAAAAATAAAAACATGCATAAGATGATTTCCTGATAACACTCCACTGCTTTATCAAGGTTGTCCCTGTCTTTGTATATCACTCCCAAATTGTTGCATGCTTCAGCACAATGAGGATTGAAGTGGAAAGCAAGTTCATAAAACACAATGGCCTGCATGTGAGAATCAATCATCAACTCCTTCACAATGTGATACGAACCAAGATATCCAACAAGAACGTTGGACTTCAATTGAGGCGACCTTTGCAATTGGGCAGTTGCGTGTATAATTTGGCCATCAATTGAAGACTCCACATGTAATTGGCGGCTATATTCGTAATTAGTGACTACTAAGATTCCTAGGTTTTTAGCTTAGGGGTATTTAGGTGTCTTGTTAGCTAAATACCCATCCTAGTATAAATAGTCCTTAAAGTTTCCATTTTAGGGCTAGACTATTTTATTGAATAATGTATCCTCTTTGAGAGATTTGAAGGTGGTTGCCATGGTTGAACACAACTTGACAAGGTGTTCTTCAAGTGGAATTTCTTCACTTGAAGGTTTCCTATAGATTAGGTACTATAGGTCTTGTATTTGTAGGGTGATTGATTATATCAATTGTTTAATATTTACACCTTATTTGACCATAGACTCATTTTTTTATCCTTTTAATTCTTGTTTCTTTAATTTCCACATTTTAATTCATATCACAATGGAAGCAACAATAATAAGTTTCTCGTCAAGGAGAAGAAATGAATATCACGAGTGGAACGAGGGGAAAGAGTGTAGATATTGGAAGGGTACTGAAAACTAAACACTTGGGACACTACATACGTATATATTCCCTCCGTCCTATTTAATGTGGCCTTGTTTGACTGACCATTGAGTTAAGAAGGAAAGACTGACTTTTGAAACTTGTAGTCTAAAACAGGCGTTAAACATTTTTGTGGCTATAAATCGCCTGATTATGGGTAAAATGGTTTCTAAATCAAAAAAGGTATCATTCTTTTTGGGTCAAACTAAAAAGAAAAGTGTGTAGTAGTAGAGTATGAACTTCAGCCGTTGCAAGCAGCAGAAATAAGTGCAATCCCTAAATATTATGGCTCTACAAGGTTGACCTAGATACAGCAAAACTAAACCAACAACCTTACAGTTGATAACCCAACAATTCTTTTACGCACTATGTTACAGCCCTTATGTCAACTGCAAGAGCACATACTATTGTATGAGTTGTGATTTAGAGATAAGCGGAGGGCCTTGCACAAAATTACCATGTCAAATTTCAGCATTTCACCATAGGCAACACCAAGATTATACATCGCATCAGCATAATGCCAGTTGTAGTAAAGAGCTTTCTTGTAATATGCCACACCTTGGTTGATGTCTCCCTCCAGTTTAACCTGAATAGAAGTAACAACAACTAATAAGCATGAAGAGATTTTGGCAGTTCTAGAAGAAGTGAGATAAGAAACCAGAAAAGGCTCCAATTTGCTTTTGATAAGTTAGAACTGCTAATAAAGTATAGGAACAGGTATATGTGTTCATGTTTGTTCATCTGACAGCGTGGTAATGCTGATATGAACTTAAGATAACTTCCCTTTTTTAGTTTCTTATGGGTTGGGGGCAGTGAGGTGTCAATTGGAAACTTCTTATGCTGCTTGATTAAAATTTCAGTCTTCGTAGCAAGCAGTATCTTATCATATTCCACATGAAGCAAAAGATAGTTGTGTGAACTATAAGGCAGAAAGTGAATGCGAAATGCTATTAAGCAAACCTGTGGTTACCATGTTCTTCACTATGAGATTGCAATCTGGTATGCCTAATTAACAGTTAGGAACACGATATAGCGATAGTAATAACTGCTAAATTTGTATAAAGTCTGACTTCGAAGGAGATGAATGCCATTTAATGAACTTAGGACTGTTCACAGACACTAATTACCTTTGTGCCTAAATCAGTCAGAGCAATTGCCATGTTATTCTTTGCAATCTCAAAATTTGGCGACACAGCTAAACACCTGAATAAGCATAACAAGAAATAACAGAAATCAGATAGAAACTGCCAAATCATATATAGCCACCTCACACTAAAGATAAACTTCAATCAAATAAAATGAATTTAACATTGTTGCAACCTCTCGTAACAAGCAATTGCAGACTCCAAATCCCCACGATTTTTGTATATAACGCCCATATTGCAATAAGCTTCAGCATACATAGGCCGCTCTAGTGCAGCCTTCTCATAGCAATTAAGGGCCATGTCATATTGCATCATTTCAGAATATACAACACCGAGGTTATAATAAGCAGGCTGCGAGTACAGCACAACATGTTAAAATTGGGGCTTCCTTGATCATGGCAACCAAAAAGTCAAATAGGCACCGGAAAATAATCACCGCATAGTGTGAGTCGATTTTGATCGCTTCATAGTATTTCTGAATTCCCTCCTGAGTGTTACCAGCAAGCTTCAGGCTGGTCCCAATATCAGTCAATACGATTGAAAGGCATTCTGCTGCTGGTTTATATGAGGGGTCAGCTTTAAGTGCTTTCTGATATGACTGCAAAGATTTTTTTTTCAACATAAAGATTAACTGAAAGTTTTAATGAAGCAAAAGATGCTCTGATTAGTAATAAGCTTCTGATTCAAATTCAACATAAAAAATAAGTGGATTATAGATGAAACAAGAGATGGCTTCGATTAGTGATAAGCGTCATCATAAAGATTAAAAGGTAAAGATTCACCAGAATAACTTAAAGCAGCTCGTGTGCAAAAAGAGCACACTCCATTACTTTTGCAATAAATTAATGAAGCTTAATCATTCGCTTAATCAGACGTCCATCAAGTTCTAATCCTGATCACTTCCCAAACCTTTTAGTCTGCAGAGGTGAATTTACCATTTCCAGACCAAATTTTGTCAAGCTCTTCAGTCAAGGCAGACTTCAAAATCCAGCCACATAAACTCCTGAAAAATGTAATGCTCCTTTGTGCATTTGTATCTTCTAAGCCATTAAGTCTCTACTCTACCAAAAACAGAAGTCCATTTCTGCATTGACTAAAGGGATGAGTCTAGGGATTTTATGCAAGTTGGGTATCAAAAAGACCTATGATCATGTAAATTGGAACTTTCTGATCAAGATGCTAAAGGATATAGATTTTGGCAGGAAATGGCTCAACTAGGTTTTCATGCATAGTACTGTTAGATTCTCAATCTTGATTAATGGGGCGCCTAAAAGATAAAGGGGATTGACACAAGGGGGTTTCCTGTCTCCTCTCCTCTCCTCTTCATTATTGCTATGGAAGAGCTCAACTCAATGTTAAAGCTTGCCAATCAGAACAGAGAATTTAAAAGTGACAAACGCTGGTGGAAGCAATATGGAGGTTTCTCTTCTCTTATATGCTAGTGATTCTTTTGTTTTCATTGACATTTAGGTGGAGCAGCTTAGGAATTTAAGACACATTACTTTTTTATAGCTGCGGTGTCTGGGCCACCTTGGGCACACCTCGACTAATTACACGGGGTACCTGCTATCTCCCATCAGTATAGGTAGGGGTAACTCTATCCACGAAGGCTTGAATAAATGGGAAAGAATCACCTAGTATTTTTGCCTTCGCTGAAATTTCAACCTGAGACCTGATGATTCTCAAACCACTTTATTGACCACTAACCAACACCCTTGGGGCGGCATTAAAGAGACATATTAACAGCATTTAAAGCTCATGTAGGCTACATATTAATTAGAGGAAGGGCATGTCTAATAGAATCACAACGAACTGTATTCCATTCTTAGTCTGCGTAACTTGACTAATATTTTTAGCTTTTTTTTTTTTTTTGAAGAAACTGATGTTTTAAGTTAGCTTGGGTAGAAATAGTTTTTTTTACGTATGGCATAGATTATCTTCACAGTTGATTCCCTTTAGCCCCACGCACATTATATTCAAATGAACAAGTAAAAATAAATGTGAGTGACCACTCCCAAACATGCAACAGCAACAACAACAAAACAAAAAAAAAACGGCCTAGGGAAGGTAGTGTGTATGCACACCTTATCCTTGCCCTATAAAGGTAGAGAGGTTGTTTCCGATAGACCCTTGGCTCAAGAAACAGTAAAAATAAAGCAACAAGCAATAGCAGCAGCAGCGTAATAGGGTAACATAAGCGAATGACCCAACAAATAATAAAGAATCAAGAATAAGAGAAGTACTAGTACTACTGGTAAGCCTGGGCGAAACTCACAACTACTTGTCAACCTACCACCTTAATTCTCGACTTCCACACCTTCCTATCGGTAAGGTAAAGCATTGACATGCCCTTCCTAATCACCTCTCCTCGATACTTCTTTGGCCTACCCCTACTGTTCCTCAGGCCCGCCATGGTCAACCTCTCACGCCTCCTGACCCGGACATCCATGTATCACCTCTTCACATGCCCAAACCATCGCAACCTCGATTCCCGCAACTTGTCCTCCACAAAGGTCACTCCCGCTTTGTCGCTAATAACTCCCACCTTGTCTTTCCTAGTATGTTGCATGTCCATCTCAACATCCTCATTTCAGTTACTTTCATTTTCTGGACATGGGACTTCTTGACGGGCCAACACTCAGCTCCATACAAATAGTAGGTCTAACCACCACTCTGTAGAGCTCGCCCTTAAGTCTACGTGGCACTCCCAAACATGCAAAAAATAATAATAATAATAATAATTTAAAAATGTGTGCGCATCCTCATGCCAAGATGCCTATTTGCAAGTAAAAATGAAATGATACTTAACACAATTTTGACAAATTCTGTGAATGGTGCTTCAAAACCAATATCTTTTATAATTCCTCAATTTTTTTATAGAAAGTCCGAGCCAGCTTGAGGTTACCCCGACTTGATCCATTGGGTACCTCCTACCTCTTTTTTAAATTCAACTCAATGAAGTTTCACTGAAAATGCATCAACAAGATGCCTATTGGGGTACCTCCTACCTTATTTCCCTAACATTTTATGTTAGTAAAGTTGAACATATGAAAGGTTTATTCCTCATTGCCAACAATATACAAATAAATTATCCTTATCCGAGAAAAAAAAAAGGAATGTACATACACAAACATAAACTAAAACAAGCTTTCAAAGACATTAATTCTTTTACCTCAAAAACGAAGGGCTGTTAGGAAAAGCTATCTTAGGAAAAATGTCTATTATGGGGAAGGAAACATGCAACATATGAGCACAATATGTCCCCAATACCTAAAACTAGAAGCAAAATCGTATATCTCCCTAAAAACTCATTGAAGATAGCGTTACCTGAAATCCCTGCTTTCAGCCAAGGAATATTTCTGTCAGCGATTGAACATTTAAGGAAAATTGGTCTAAAGTTTGTTTCAAGTGCACAACATTTAGAATCACAATCAGTGCATTTCTACTCCACATCCTATACCTTCCTGAACCTCATATCATGCGTATTACTCCTTGTACAATTCTTTTAACCTATAATTTGAGTATGTGCCCTCTTTCGTGACAGTAAATCTACAAATTTCAGAACTTCAAGTTAATATATTATATTACTACTTCATACAATTTCGAATCTGTATGAAGAACATTTATACGCTTTTCACATCTCCCACCAATATTGAAGTTCTTTTTTTCTGATAAAGTAATGTAATAACTTTATTAATAAACTACAGCACTAAGGGGCACCAAAAATGTAAGAAATCATGTCTGGACTCAACTCTCTCAAGCAAGCAAGGAGTCTTATGAAGTTCAGTACAGTGTCACATTATTTCATGTACCAGAAACAAATGTACTTAGCTCATTCAAATCATTCTTTCTTGTATGAAAGTCAAGTAAGTTCATAAATGTGACTCGATAAGTATATAATACGAGGCTAACAACTAAATTTTAAGTTTAGGTACGTTTTCTGGGATGTGCTTAGATTTCAATCTTCAGGTGTGCTTAAATTATAAGCATTAAAAAGAGGACAATGAGGACCGGAATTAGAGGTATTTAGGGTTTCACATAAGGAAAGAGAAGGAATAGGAGAAGGGGCAATGCCCAGATTCACGTATGAAGTCGTCTATTAAGAGCGGATAACAGCCTCATGTATCACATCATTCAAAAAAGCTGTAAGCACTTCGAGCCTTCTTTGAAACAACCTTAAACTCAGCTGAGAATTTCTTGACTCCAACTTGAATTACTCACCAGAAAGTTTACATTGGTAATTATAAGCTGAGATAATTGGACTTGCAGTTTGTATCAGTCACAACTATCAAAACAAGGGATCATGAGTTTTTAACACCAGAAGCTCCGCTATATCCATAACAGGAATTATGTCAAATGTGATCATCATATTTCTTGACTACCACTAAATGTACAGTAAAAGATCAGATGAGTTTTGTGAAATACCAGTAAAAATAACTTCATGCACATACCTCAGCAGCCTCGACCAGACGACCCTCATCTTTGTACAAAATTCCACAATGAGTGAGGGCACACGCATTTTGTGGGTCCAACTTGACAGCTTCAGCAAAACTTTCAAAAGCAAGCCGCCCCATGTTCTGCATCTGCAGGCAAATACCTTTGCCAATCAGAGATTCAATACTCCCACTATCCTTCTGCAACACACTCTCATAGATAGCAAGTGCATCGACAAACTTGTTCCTAGAGCGAAGAATATTTGCATACGTGATGGCATCCTTCCCTTCAAGACTCTTCTTTACAGGACTTATTCTACCAGGAGAACCTTTGGAACCAGAAGAAGATTGCGCTCCCTTCAGAAAACCATTGTTACCAAGTGGGTCACTTTCTTTCCCATTCTCAACATCTTTTTCCGTCCACGCCATCTAAAGTCACTTCTTGACCCTGCTAAAGAAATTTTAATAGCTTCTTTTAGAGACAAGAAAGTCGTGTTAATCTGAAAGAATCCCCAAACTGAGGTTTAACATCTAGTTCGCACCGACTCCTAGACGCCATCTATTCACCTTTAACTATTTCTCCCTCACTGCTATTAATTTTAACTTCCGGCCATAAATAAAAATTACAAAAATTTGAGCACAATGAGGTTTTCCTGGTGTGGTGACTATGAACTAAGCATTGCTCTCATGTCATTCTTGATGAACATGTATCAATTACAAACACACTAAAATGAATAATGCTTGAACTTTTAGAAGCACAAAACAAAGGCCTTAAAAATTCAAATACCCTAACTTGGCAATAAATGAAATAGTAGTACATTAATATCAACAAGTATAATTAAAGAAAAAAACTTAGTGTTGCAAAAAAAACCAATATCAGTTAAACCCCTAAAAAATAAGTATTTTATTTCAAGAATCAACTTACAACTATACAAAATGAACTGATCATGATTAAACCAAACGAAAACACTCAACAAAATTAGGGCAAAATACTTTAAACCACCACACACAAAAAAAACAAGCAGAATGTACAAACCTCAGTTATTCAATCACTTTCAAAGCAGTGATGCTTTCACCATACTGTTTCTGCTAGGTTGGTGGTAGGAGTGGAGTGTGTGAGCGTGCGCGCGCCCGCGCGTATATATATAAATATTAATATAGATACAGAGTTGGGGAGGGCCAAGTGAGGGGAGTTTTTTTTTTTTTGGGGGGGGGGGGGGGGT
>ML276617.1:0-12470 GCA_005239495.1 Nicotiana undulata
TCCACATAGACCCATCCTTCTTCTTCACAAATAAGACTGGAGCACCCCACGGCGATACACTCGACCTGATGAAGCACTTGGCCAACAACTCCTCAAGCTGCTCCTTCAACTCCTTTAGCTCCTTAGGAGCCATACGATAAGGGGGAATGGAAATAGGCTGAGTATCTGGAGCCAAATCAATACAGAAGTCAATATCCCGATCTGGAGGCATGCCTGGAAGATCTGAAGGAAACACATCCGAAAACTCTCGAACAACAGGTACGGAATCAATGGTAGGACACTTAGCGGTGGTGTCCCGCACATAAGCAAGGTAAGCCAAACAACCTTTCTCGACCACATGCCGAGCCTTTATGAAGGACATAACCTGGCTGGAGGTACTACCGGAAAAACCTCTCCATTCTAGTCTAGGCGACTCAGGCATGGCTAAAGTGACTGTCTTGGCATGGCAATCTAACACAGCATGATAAGGAGATAGCCAATCCATGCCTAGGATAACCTCAAAATCAATCATATCCAGCAATAAAAGATCTGCTCGGGTATCGAAATTGCAGAAAGTGACCACACAAGACCGGTAGACTCGGTCTACCACCAGAGAATCACCACAGGAGTGGACACATATATAGGGGAACACAAAGACTCACGAGGGATATCCAGGAGAAGAGAAAATAGTATGGAAACATATGAATACGTGGATCCTGGACCAAATAGTACCGAAGCCTCTCTACCACATACTGAGATAATACATGTGATCACGGCGTCTGAGGCCACTACATCTGATCTGGACGGAATGGCATAAAATCTTGTTGAGGCTCCTGAAGGCTGAACTCCCCCAGAGTGAACAGGAACTAACTAACCTCCTCCTGACTGGCCTCCTCCTCTAGGACGACCCCTGCCGACCTGTCCTCCACCTCGAGGCGGTCGGATTGCTAGTGCTGAACTCCTAGGCTTATAACTCTTCTGCACTGCCTTGCCCCGATACCTGGGACAAAACCTCCACGTATGACCCGGCTCCCCACACTAGAAATAACCTCCTGGTGCTACAGCCCGCTGCCCGAAAGAGGAAGAACCCTGAATAGCTGGAGGGCAGTGTGAACCCTCCGGTAAGGCACTAAAATAGGGAATAGAGGATCTCCGATGACTGGAGTAACTGTTGGGTGCACCCTAGGTGGCTGGGTGACAATAGGAACGCTCTGGCATAGCGCCGAACTCAGGCCTCGCTGAAATACCCCTGGGAGGTAGTGGAGGTGCTGAATCTGAAGGCCTACTGAACTGGCCTCTACCCCTAGTTGGAGCACCCCTAAAGTAACCTGTGAACCTGGCCTTCTTGTCTTGTTGACCTGGCTGACCCTGATCCCTGTTCCTTATACGGTAACCCTCAATCTGTCGAGCTATCTCGACTATAAACTGGTATGGGGTACCCATCTCTACCTCTCTGGCCATAGAGGCCCTGATACCCGGATGCAAGCCTGCCACAAACCTCCGTACCCTCTCAGCATCAGTAGGCAATATCATAAGGGCATGGCGGGACAACTGACATCTGCCCCTGCTCTAGTCGCTTAAATTGACCCCGTAGCTCCTCCCTCTCAGAAGGTGGAATGTATCTGCCTAGAAATAGCAGAGCAAAATGGTCCCAAGTGACATGAGGAGAATCTGCTGGCCTGCTGAGAATATATGACTGCCACCACCTGTGAGCTCTGCCCTCTAACTGAAATGGGGTGAAATCCACTCCATGGGACTCCAAAATCCTCATGTTGTGCAGTCTGTCCCTGCACCTATCAATAAAATCCTAAGCATCCTCTCCCCGCTCACCCCCGAATACTGGAGGGCGAAGTCGGGTCCATCTATCCAACACCTTCTGTTGGTCACCCTCTGCAATTGACTTGGGCTCTGAGGCTGCTACTACGGGTTGAACCCCTCCCACGGGCGGTGTGCCCGGGGTATGACGTGCTGCTGCTGGCTGACCTATGGCCTGAGCAGTATGAGTCTGGACTCCCCCTCCTGCCTGAGAAGTAGCAGGGTCAGCTGAAAATAAACCATCCTGAGACATAGTGTCCATGAACCTCAGCATACGGCCCATGACCTCCTGGAAGTCTGGCCCCGTCATGAAATCCACTGGAGCAGGTGCTACTCTAGGCACCTCATCATGTTCCTCCATAATAGGGTCCTCTAGTGGTGCCACTGGCGTAGCTCTAGGACGCCCTCGTCCCCTGCCTAGAGCAGGTGCTCTGCCCCTGCCTCTACCCCTACCTTGGGAAGTCGGGGCAGCGGCCTCTCCCAGACCAGGAAGATTGGATGCTCGCGTCCTCGCCATCTCGTGTGAGAGTAGAAGAATAAGTTTGAGTACATCATAGACTGCACGACAGGATATGAATAAGGGAAGTTTCCTAACAACCCATAGCCTCCTGAAGATAAGTACAGACATCTCCGTATCGATGCGCAAGACTCTACTGGGCCTGCCCGTGACTCGTGAGACTTACGTGAACCTAGGGCTCTGATACCACGTTGTCACAACCCAAATATCGATTCAGGTCGCGATGGAGCCCAACGGCGAGGTTAGGACAGCCAATATTTAAACGCTAAGTGTTACCATTCCCCGTTACGAAAATTTCATCTTCTAACCAAATTTAAATAGATATAAACATGATAATGGCGGTGATGTGAAATAAAACTACGAGTGCGGAAAATCAACAGATAGGCAGGTCGCATAACATATGTACAACCAACCACCCAAAAATATACACCACGTGTGTGCCAGGAACTAGTGTCACGAGTGCCACAGGCAACTACTGAATATATAATGACTACAATATATACAGGGTCTCAGTTTGAATGAAATGGACAGAGAATATATCAAAAGAACTCCAGGGTGCTGCTAGGAAGTCACCGGGAAAGCAGCTCACCGCGAAGTATGACCACGCTATTAATATCTAGCACCGGCCTGATAATCAGACGTACCAGCCTCCGGACCTGTACAGTCAAGTACAGAAAGAAAAGAAAGTACAGCATGAGAACATATTAAATAAATATGTACCCAGTGAGTATCCCGCCTAAACTCGAAGAAGTAGTGACGAGAGGTCGGCTCGATACTCACTAAGGTCCAACAGTAATAACATATGATATAATATAATGAGATACAGTAGGCATGTCAGAGAAATAAGAAACAAGTACATATACATCAAAAGCAGAAATCCAAACAACTGTTGAACAAAACAATAAAGCACTTTCAAGGGTGAGAGCACCGAACGATACAAAAATCACAAATTCTTAGGTCCGCTGTGGCGTACGACCAGCTCCAATAAGGTACCTTCTACACTCGATGTGGCGTAAGGACCGATCCCATATTCATTTCAATTTCTTTCCAACACTGCTGTGGCGTACGGCCCGATCCCATATTCATTTCAATTTCTTTTCAACACTACCGTGGCTTACAGCCCGATTCCATATTCATTTCAATTTCTTTTCAACATTGCCGTGGCGTATGACCCGATCCCATATTCATTTCAATTTCTTTTCAACACTTCCGTGGCGTACGACCCGATCCAATATTCATTTCAATTTCTTACTCTCCACAACAAATTCCTTGCCATCCAATAATGTTTCAGTAAAGCCTCAGAGAAATAATACTAAGCGAAACATAATTTCATAGTACATATGCGTCACAACAAATCATATAAAGCATAGCAAGAAACATATCAGGCATTACGAGAAAAGCATATAAGGCTTGATGTGGGCCTAACTACCCGGACATGACAATAATAGCCGCTACGTACGGACTCTCGTCACTTGGCACGTATGTAGCCCCCAAACAATTTACACATTGCACATACATCACCTATGGGGACAATTCCCTCTTACAAGGTTAGAAAGGAGACTCACCTCGTGTCGAATCTACCTCCTCGGACCACAATTGCGCCCGAAACTCCGAACTCTACACCTGAGTACTCGCAACTAACCAAAAGGTATACAATAACATCAATGCATGTACAATGTGATAAATTATCTTAGATATTCAATAAAGTCGCCATTCTTGAAGAATTTCCAAATTCCAACCCCGGTCCCGCATGATCAAATTCCGAAAATTCTTGAAGGGATCACTCACCCATAGCCTAAGGATCATTAATGTGTGATTTCTTTTAAAATTCATGGCCTAAAACGGATAGTCACAAAATCCTAAAGAACCATAAAATTACTACCTAATTCTATGATTTTTAGATGATTTAGTAGTGAATTTAACGAGGAATTAATGTTAAAGCTAGAAGATTATGGGGTTTAACTTACCTCTTACAATGGGTGGTCGTGGGAGGTGCTGCCCAAACTTGGATGCTCTCAAATGGAGGTTGATGGTGAGTAAAAATGAAGAAAACCCGTAATTTAGACATTTAAAATGGGCTGGCAACAGTGATTTCCGCACCTGCGACCTTGGGACCGCAGGTGTGGTCCCGCACCTGCGAGAAAATCACCGCCCCAGCGGAAAAAGGGCCTGGGACCCTGGCATCAAACCCGCGGAGAAGGAGTCCGCACCAGCGATCCGCTCCAGCGGAAAAAGGGTCGCACCAGCGTGGGGGTCGCACCTGCGAAGGCTGGACCGCATGTGCGCACTCGCACCTGCGACTGAGAGACCGCAGGTGCGGTCACACCAGAAGCAGCCTCACCAGTAGTGGATTTTGCTGGTTTTTGGTCCCGTGCGGGGTCCGGGAAGCACCTGGGCCCACCCGAGGCCCCGTCCAAATATACCAACAAGTCTGTATTCATGATACGGACTCGCTCGAACTCCCGGGACATGGAAAACAACCACGAAACTCAAAAATTCAACCCCAAAACCAAATTGAATCAAAACTTAAGAAGTTGAAACTCTAGAATTCACTTCAAGGCGCCAAACCGGCCTAAACTACTCGGAATGACTTCGAATTTTGCAGACAAGTTATAAATGACATGACGGAACTATTCCTGGTCTCGACATTGCATTCGGACCTCGGGAACATAAAATCACCTTTCAAGCCAAATTTCAAATTCTTTAAAAATCCTCAAAACTTCATTAACTCCAATTCCCTCATTTGGATCCGAAACCAATCAAATCAAGTCTGTTTCTTACCAAATTTCACAGATAACTTAAATAACACATATTGAACCTGTTCCGGGCTCCGAAATCATTATACGGGCTCGACAACACATGTTTGACATCAAGGTTCATGTTCATAAGCCTTTAATATTTTCATAAAACAATTTTCTTTAAGAATTCATTTCTCGGACTTAGGTCCTCGGAATTTGATTCCGGGCATACGCCCAAGTCCCATATTTTCCTACGGACCGTCGGATCACAGATCGGGGTCCGTTTACCAAAAATGTTGACGAAAGTCAACTTTATTCAATTTAATTATCATAAATTAAACTCTTAATCAAGTTTTCACATAAAGTCTTGTCGGCTACCCGCCCGGGCTACGCACGCACATCGAGGTGAGATCAACGGAGGTTTTCAGGGCCTCGTAACATAGTCAAAATGAGATTCACATAAGATGACCTCTTTTGGGTCATCACATTGGACTCCGAAATTTCTCGAAGATAAACCCTACCCATAGCCTTACTAACTCAAATGCATAATTTACTCTAATTTCCATGCTTAAAGTTGTGGTTAAAATTCAAAACTACCAAATTCTAGGTTTTCTTCAAAATTCTATAATTTTCACAATTCGCTACACTTAAATCCGATCCTAAACCATGTATTTAACTTGAAATGAGTTGGAATAACTTACCTTGTGATCCTTGAAAAAAATCTCCCCTTGAAGCTGCCCAAAATCGCCACACGAAATGAGAGAAATGAAGGAAATGGCCAAATTTCCCGTTTTTTTAAACAATCTGCCTAGGCCACTTTTTTCGCACCTACGGTCTCCAATTCGCACCCGCGCCTCAGCAGGTGCGGCAGCTCAATCGCACCTGTGGCCCCAGCCAATACAGCACAAACCTCGCATCTGCGGTGCCAAAGCCGCTCCTGCAGTCCGCACCTGCGGCCAAGTCCTCGCAGGTGCGGTCGCACCAGACATCAGCAGTTTCAGCTCCTCTTCAACTTAAAATTTGATCTGTTAACCATTCGGAATCCACCCGGGTCCCCCGAGATCCCGTTCAATTACACCAAACTGTCACAAAACATAATGTGGACCTGCTCGAGGCCCCAAATCACATCAAACAACGCCGAAATTGCGAATCGCAGTCGAATTCAAACTTTATGAACTTGAAATTTCAAACTTCCGCCTCCGATGCGGAAACCTATCAAATCACGTCCGACTAATCCCAAAGTATTCACAGAAGTCATATTCGACATTATGGACCTGCTCCAACTTCCAGAATCACATTCCAACTCCGATATCAAAATTTCCACTTCCGGTCGGATTTCTCAAAAACTTTCAAATTTATATCTTTAGCCAAATGACTTCAAAATGACTTACGGACATACAAATTCACTTCTAATCGCGCTCCCAACTCCAGAATCACCATACAGAGCTATTCCCAGGCTCGGAATCCCAAACAGACATCAATATCACCGAAATGCCTTCTAACCCAAATTTATGAAATTCTTCTAAAATGCTATCTTCCATAATATGCGCCGAAACGCTCCCGGGATATCCGACTCCCGATCCGAACATACGCCCAAGTCTAAATCATCATAAGAAAATGCTGGAACCTTCAAATGCTGATTTAGAGGTTGTTTACTCAAAATTCCAATCTTAGTCAGAACTTCCCGAAATTCAGTTCCGACTACGCCTACAAGTTACAATACTTGAAATGAAGCTGCTTATGGCCTCAAACCGCTGAACGACGTGCTAGAGCTCAAAACGACCGGTCGGGTCGTTACATTCTCTCCCACTTAAACATACGTTCGTCCTCGAACGTGCTAAGAACTGCTCCGGAGTTAGCTGAAATTACTGTTTAACACCTCGTTCACCTTCACGTTCTACCACAACCTAGTTGAGCACATTAGCTTGATCAAATCTGAAGATATCCTCTTTTATCCATACAATATTCTCAGAACCCAGTTCCAATACTTGATATTTCTCTGCCAGGCATGTTTCGAATATATAAACACCGTATCAACAATCACACAAGGTACCAAAACATAACTCCATACCTTTGCTGAATTTAGCACCATACACCGCATATTTCATCATCTAACCACAATGACATTCCATGAACCTTAATAGCCCAAAATTCCATGAATTTGATGCTCCCAATGCACCTTATGATGTATATATATATATATATATATATAGATACATCCTACTATAATGCTGGCGATACCACCACAACGGAGGAGACGTGTAGAATTTTCTGACCAATTGCAGAGTTAACCAAACATTGAATCTATTACACCCCATGTTTTCGTACGTGAGAGTACATCGTAAGTCAATTAATGTAAGCTCAGAAATAAGATTATATTTGATGGAATATAAAGTAAGTTAATCATGTTAAATTGGAGGTTATAAATATTTAATATCATGAATAACGAGTACCAAGAGGGTTGGAAAGCTTAGAAGCTAAACAAATTGAAAAAAATAAGTTTCGTCGAAAGTCGACGAGTTTGGAATGTTATAACATGTACTTTAGGGTGAGACTATGGTTCATTACATGATAAGGAGGTTATTATATGTGTTAATTTTTATCGTATGATATTTGTGTTCTACATTTTGAGGTCAAGCAAGTTGTGGAACAAAAGTCGGCAAAGGTCTTCACAAGTTACACTCATAATGTGCTGAACAATAGGTCAAATGTAACTGAGATTTTCTCCCAATATTCTTGGAATTATTGGATGATCTACCAACCTAATTTATGATCTATGAGTCTAGTTTCGAATTCATTAAACCGTTCATCAATACGACGTAAGAGTAGAGAGATATTTGCCGTTTCGCGAGAATGCGCAGACATCATAAGTGACAAGTAGGTGGATCACTAGAGCTTTTTGAGAAATATATTTCATGTGTTATATGAGGTCTTATTGGGACATATTATATACCAAATTCAAGGTCTTGGAATTTAGTTTTCAACTCTCTTAACCGTTCATTCATACGACATCGTGATAAAAAGATATTAGCGTCGGAAGATGGACCAATCCTAGGGTGCCAAGCTAGCACCTCTTTGACTTTTCCAAACTTGATATATATAAAACTTAGGTCGGCTTTCTCTTCATTATTCAGCATAAAACGACCATAGAACACCCATAAACATAACCTCAAGCTATCTTCTAGGGTTTCAAAGAAGAATATCATCCCGGGCATGAAATCGAGAAGCAATAACATCAAAACGATCCCTACGACGTAAGTGTCATTATACCGCCTCTCCTTTTTCTTTGTAGTTAGTGTTTCAGAAGTTACTTCATAGTTAAGAAACATCTAGTGTCTGTATTTAAGTGCTTAAATATCAAGGAAGTTTGATAAATGTGTTTCCTAATAGTTAGAACTCACGGGACGGTGATCGGAAGCCTGGCATTCGAGTTATTTGACTTGTAGCGGACTGTTTTGTGTTGCTTTGGGCTGCGTGTTTTACTACTATTTTGTGGAGTTTTGGAGGAGGAAGGGTGTGGATAAAAACCATATAGATGTAAGGTTGTGATCTGGTCGTTCGTTGTAACATTTCCGGGTCGTTTGACACGACTAAGGTGGTCATCTTATGTATGAAGTGATTAGGTTGTGTGTGGACTTTTTTGGGAGGCTAAATGTGATTATTATTGATGTTGTTTGGGATGTTTGGTGATTGTTTTTTCTTGTGTGAAGTCATATTATAGGGGAGGTGTTGTCCGTTTCATCGTAAAATAGGTTGTGGTCGATACATAATAGTTATGATGCTTAAACGATAACGATAATTTCGTTTGTCTTATTGTAGATTAAGGAGTTGTGACATTTGTGTAGCTTGAGGTTGGGGAAGTATATACATGGTATGTGAGGCTATCCGCTTCCTTCTTTTGCACGACTCTGATTGTACGTAATGCAATGAACGAGCTTCAAAAGATACTCTACTCTTAGAAGCTAGCAGTACTTACATTGTTTCCCTTCTTATGGAACAATTGATGTTGAGGTTGCTTCTCTTATTCTTATGTTATCAATGTTGTTGGTACTTCCTGATTCTTATAAGATTCTCGATGAAGAGTTAGCCCTAATGATGTGTACGGAGAATATCGACCTTACGTCACTCCGAAATGTTCAGAACATGATTCCAATGAGTCCTGCATGCATTATATATATGTATCTATTTTACTATACTGAGCCGTGCTATTGTCGGCCGAGTATGGAACCTATTGTGCAACCACTGATCAATTGGGTTTACCGAGTCCTCTTTGAGGCNTTACTGTCTCTTAGAAGCACTCAGATGCTACAGGTTGTATCTCCTACATCTCTCTTTACATTATTGTTCTAATTTATGCTTTCCTGCCTTACATGCCCATTACTTTATTCGTACTGACGTCCTTTTTATTTGTGGACGCTGCATGTCGTGTTGCAGGTCCTGATAGACAGGTAGACGCAGCTCCCCCACCACAGTAGGCTTTCCTGTTCAGCGGTTATAGGCGAGATCCCTTCTCCGGACTTGCCGTTGTCTTGGTATGCATTTTGTTATAGGTGTTATGGGTATGTCGGGGCCTTGTTCCGGCTATGTTGCATTACTTATGATTCTTTAGAGGCTCATAGACAGGTGTTGACTCATGTATAGTTTGGTATGCCTTGTTGGCTAATTTTTGTTGTATAGTCTTTCATGGNGGTCGTGACAAACTTGGTATCAGAGCAGGTTTGTCCTAAGGGTTGTTTATGAGCCATGTCTAGTAGAGTCTTGTTTATGAGTGTGTTGTGCACCACACTTATAAGCAAGAGGCTATAGGGCATTTAGGACTGTTACTCTTTCTTCTTACTCTAGATCGTGTGGTAGAGCTCAATCGTAAGAACTCTGTTTCCTCAATTCTATATTATTTATAATACGGCGTTGCATACGTCTTGAAAGATGGATGGTAAGATATTGCAATGTGGTTGTGGAAGAGTTGAGTCAGAGGAACTCAATTTTGCATCATGCTTATGATGAGTAAATGTGAGGGCTTCAGCAGATTGTGTACTAAGATGTGTTAGTTTCTTAATAAGGAGCTCTAAGGAAGGAATATCTATCTACCCATATGGTAAACAGAAATAAGAGAATCAGAAGGTAGATACGAGTTTTAGCAATTAAAAGAAGCAAGATAAAGAAGGGTACGAGGTACCTAGTTCATAAAGATTATCAGTATTTATAATTCTGGCAGAGAAATATAATCATTTTTAGTTACTTTCAACGGTAACAGAGATATCTACAATTGTCCATACCAATCTCAATTAAGCCCTATGGGAGCTAACTGAAATAATTTAAGAGAAGGATAGGATATCAGGATCCAGCTGGGGTTAGAGTAACCAAAAATTGTGGATAGATTGTTATCATTATTTAACATGTTTGAAGGGTAGTGCAGAACATGGTAATAGTTCTCATTTGGAGATAGCCATATGGTCACTCTAGAATAGAACAGTCAGATATGAATACTAGAATATTCAGAAATTTCAGAAGATAGGCTATAGGATCCTAGAAGGGATAACTATTTGCCTTAGTATGACTCCAACCACTAGTAAAAAAAAAGAAAAAAAGAAGAAGAAGAATGTTAGGCGTCCCGAAGAGCCAGTGATATGAAGCAGGGGGAGCTAAATGTGAAAGAACGTCATGTTGAAGTCTTTATAATAGGGCGATAGACAGAGATATTAGCATGAAAATAAGAAGAGAGTAAATGAAACATTATGAGTAAGAGGTGATAAATGAGTGATAGCGGTAAATCAAAATATGGTATAATGATAAAGTCTATAGTCAAGTGAAAAACTAAAATGAGAGGAGACAGGCCTTGAGACAATACAAAAGTATAAGCCATAAAGCCATACCCTCATTTTGAGAAATGAGTTGGTGACTCACACGTGATTACCATAAGGAAAAGTTAGACCCCTCAAGTAATAGAAATTAGTATGGGATAGTAAACAAGAAAAAAATTCGAACATGAATGAGGGATCAAAGGAATTGGTAATAGTCGACATCATTTCAAAGATAGTGTTTCGACAATAATAGAACGAACAATAGAAGAATAACCTTTAAAGGTCATTCACGAAGACGCTTACCTAAAGCAAGCACTATGAGCAGAGTTAAGCTTAAGGGACTAAATGTGCCAGTTATACCACGTGTCACCCTTGTGTGTACGAAATTCAATTATACCTGGTGTAGAAGGGTTACTGCTAGGCAAGTAATGTCTGGGAAGATGTAAAAACAAAATGCCAAAGATGAAGAGGTAAATATTGAATGGTAAAGGAAGAATGTGGTAAAAAGGTGAAAGGAATAAGATTGCATTTATTCATATCCTACATATATAGTATAACTCCAGAGCATTATGCAAGCATGATGTTGGAGAGAATCAATAAGGGTTTCACACTTGAGGATATTGACATATAAGTGGGAATGAACACTTGATACATAAGAATCACGTACAAGAGGTAAGTTAAGACAAAGAACATAACCCAAGAGGCTTTACATAAAATAAAGATCTGAGAGTGGACCAATGGGTAGTCAGTAGTTGATTCATGAAGAGCCTAGTTATGGCTAGATAGGAGGATATAGGCAAATAAGTAGATCATGCAAGATAAACGTAGGGAAACCCATCATAGGAAATTCAGTCTCTTAGATACAAAATCGTAATCCTCGAGAAATATTCAGATAGGAGTTGGGGTAGTAGAAGGTACAATATAAGTGTTACGGAAATAAAAGAGAGTGACACAATGGAGACTACTGAAATTTCAATTCAGAAGAAACCCTACAAGCAAGGGCATGGAGGTAAGTAACTAAGGATAATGATAGGCGAGTAAGAACATCAGAAATACCGTGGGATATACAATGTAATAAGGTATCAACTTTATAAAAGTTAGAAGTTCTTCCCTAAGTACTACAACGAAAGACTAGCTGAGGAAATAAGGAAGCAAGCTTCAACATAAGCATAGTGACCTAAAGTAGAAATAGTCTTGTAACAGCAGTCTCACTATAATGTTGTATGCACTCCATAAGAAAGTGGCACCTATCGTAGCTAATTAACGGAAGAAGAAAAAAATCAATCAAAATTTGATAATTGAGATCATATGAGTTACATCGAACTCCCGTATTCATGGGCACTAAGATAGACCAAGTATCCATGCAGCAAGTGGAAAAACGACCAGGAAAAGTAATTGTTTACATTTAAAGACAACTGAGAAGGCGTGAAAGGAAATCTATGGTGCTAACATGATGAAAGGAAGGTTACGAGTAGTATAAATAGATATGCGTGGATCTCAAGCTAAAGTATGATAGAGCAACAAGGTTTTACCTAGGCAGGAGTAAGGATAAGAAAAGGTGAGTGAGAAGGTGACGAGAATAGGTAATTCCTCGGGATTAAACCCATCACAACAAGAGAG
>ML276617.1:12630-25267 GCA_005239495.1 Nicotiana undulata
TCAGGAAAATTACTTCAGATGTTCCTCGATGAGAGGTAATCCCTAGTGACAATATATTACATAAGAGATTTTAAATTATCAGTGGTAGATTATAGATCAATATTAAGGTGAATCAACAATGAATGGATGAAAGTTACAAAGTATGAGATGAGATTATGCTGTCATTATTAAGATGGACGGTAACAAGAAAGCATTAAATGGCTTAGATTTATACATATAGGATAAGTGGTGAGAGAAAGACCTGGAGTTGGGTGGCCAGTCTCCATAATAATAAACCGAAGTAAGAGTTATGGTATAGTATGACCTACCTAGTAGTGGTAAAGCCATAAGCATAGATAACTGAGGCTATGAAACAAGATATAGCAATAGTCGTAAGTTCAACAAAATACCAAACAAAGAACTTTAGTACACCTATAGATGCCCAGAGGGACAGCTTGTCATAGTACAATATATGTTCACCAAGTGAATCCTAAAGATAGGTTAAAAGCTAACAAGAAATAAAAAAGGAGATAAGAGTCGCATTGGCGCACATTCAAGGTTAGAATTGTCTAGGCTGCATGAAAGAAGGTAGAAATAGTTACGACATTGAAAGGAGTTCGACCACAAGTCGTGGTGTGAGAAAGAGGCCTAAAGGGGGGAATGTTCTAGCCTTTGGATTTATTCACCGAACAACTCCCTAGATGGCAAAGACAATATTAAATTATTCGAGGACGAATGTTCCAAAGGGGGTGAATGATGTTACACCCCATGTTTTCGTACGTGAGAGTACATCGTAAGTCAATTGATGTAAGCTCAGAAATAAGATTATATTTTATGGAATATAAAGTAAGTTAATCATGTTACATTGGATGTTACAAATATTTAAGATCATGAATAAAAAATACCAAGAGGGCTGGAAAGCTTAGAAGCTAAACCAATTGAAGAAAATAAGTTTCGTCGAAAGTCGACGAGTTTGGAATGTTATAACATGTACTTTAGGGTGAGACTATGGTTTATTACATGATAAGGAGGTTATGCTATGAGTTAATTTTTATCGTATGATAGTTTTGTTCTACATTTTGAATTCAAGAAAGTTGTGGAACAAAAGTCGGCAAAGATCTTCACAAGTTACACTCATAATGTGCTGAAATTTAGGTCAAATGTAACTGATATTTTCTCCGAATATACTTGGAATTATTGGATGATCTAGCAACCAAATTTACAATCTATGAGTCTAGTTTCAAATTCATTAAATCGTTCATCAATACGACGTAGGTGTAGAGAGATATTTGCAATTTCACGAGACTACGCAGACATCATAAGTGACAAGTAGGTGGATCACTAGAGCTTTTTGAGCAATACATTTCATGTGTTATATAAGGTCTTATTGGGACATATTATATACCATATTGAAGGTCTTGGAATTTATTTTTCAACTCTATTAACCGTTCATTCATACGACATCGTGATAAAAATATATAAGCGTCGGAAGATGGACCAATACTAGGGTGCCAAGCTAGCACCTCTTTGACTTTTCCAAATTTGATATATATAAACCATAGGTCGGCTTTCTCTTTATTATTCAGCATAAAACGACCAGAGAACACCCACAAACATAACCTTAAGCTATAATCTACGGTTTCAAAGAAGAATATCATCCCGGGCATGAAATTGAGAAGCAATAACATCAAAACGATCCCTACGACGTAAGTGCCATTATACCGCCTCTCCGTTTTCTTTGTAGTTAGAGTTTTGGAAGTTAATTCATAGTTAAGAAACGTCTAATATCTGTATTTAAGTTCTTAAATATCAATGAAGTTTGATAAACGTGTTTCCTAATAGTTAGAACTCACGGGACGGTGATCGGAAGCCGTGCGTTCGAGTTATTTGACTTGTAGCGGTCTGTTTTGTGTTGCTGTTCGGATGCATGTTTTACTACTATTTTGTGGAGTTTTGGAGGGGTAAGGGTGTGGAGAAACACCATATAGATGTAGGTTGTGATCTTGTCGTTCATTGTAACATTTCCGGGTCGTTTGACACGACTACGGTGCTCGTCTTATGTATGAAGTTATTAGGTTGTGTGTGGACTGTTTTGGGAGGCTCAATATGATTATTATTGATGTTTTTTGGGTTGTTTGGTGATTTTTTTGACTTGTGTGAAGTCATATATTTATAGGGGAGGTGTTGTACGTTTCATCGTAAAATAGGTTGTGGTCGATACATAATAGTTATGACGCNGGACTCCGATTGTACGTAATGTAGTGAACGAGCTTCCAAAGATACTCTACTCTTAGAAGCTAGCAGTACTTACATTGTTTCCCTTCTTATGGTACAATTGATGTTAAGATTGCTTCTCTTATTCTTATGTTATCAATGTTGTTGGTACTTCCTGATTCTTATACGATTCTCGATGAATAGTTAGCCATAATGATGTGTACGGAGAATATCGACCTTACGTCACTCAAAAATATTCAGAACATGATTCCAATGAGTCCTGCATGCATTATATATTTGTATCTATTTTACTCTACCGAGCCGCGCTATAGTCGGCCGGGTATGGCACCTATTGTGCAACTACTGATCAGTTGGGTTTACCGAGTCCTCTTTGAGGCCGGGTATGATATGATGTTGATGATACCCACAAAGGCGAATGTTCTATGATGATGATGATGACCACAGAGGTGGATGTTTTAAAAATATTATGTGTATATATGTATCATGAATTTCATGTTACTGTCTCTTAGAAGCACTCAGATGCTACAAGTTGTATCTCCTACATCTCTCTTTACATTACTGTTCTTATTTATGTTTTCCTGCCTTACATACCCAGTACTTTATTCGTACTGATGTCCTTTTTATTTGTGGACGCTGCATGTCGTGCTGCAGGTCCTGATAGACAGGTAGACGCAGCTCCCCCACCACAGAAGGCTTTCATGTTCAGCGGTTATAGGCGAGATCCCTTCTCCAGACTTGTCGAGGTCTTGGTATGAATTTTGTTATAGATGTTATGGGTATGTTGGGGCCCTTTTCCGTGTATGTTGCATTACTTATGCTTCTTTAGAGGCTCATAGACAGGTGTCGACTCATGTATAGTTTGGTATGCCTTGTTGGCTAATTTTTGTTGTATAGTCTTTCATGGCAGCGTTGTAGCTCGTACCTTTTATGTAGTTTCTTAGCAATCTATTCATCCCATGTGATGTATGTTCATGATCCATATCTACCATTTTATCGATCTCGTTATCCCTTAAAGATAATAAAGAAGACTAGATAAAATGTACGTTGGTGCTCGACAAATATGGCGTGGGTGCTAGTCATGATCCTCCAGTTTGGGTTGTGACAAAAAATTTCCCCTTGACTAAAATTATCATCTCATTATGAACTAAATAATGGTAATTGTCCTGTAATATACTCCACATAATCTTATCTCACCGATCCCTGATCCATAAATCTCGTCTCACCCAGTATGAACTGCTCAATCAACAAATCACTCCCAAACATGACCATCAGTCTCACATGATGCCACAATGAGCCAATAGGCCACAACTCGAACATGATACATAAGGAAATGACTCAGGAAGGGACTATTCGACCCATGCAACTAATATGAACTTTCCAAAGAAAATAGGAAGTAAAACACACAAAAAAATAATTATAGGGAACCATACTCAACACCACACTGTTGCGGCGTGCAACCCGATCCAAATAATATACCCGTGGAGGCGTTCCACCCGTTCCCATCATAAAATTCACATAAGGAGATACACACCGAGCTGGATTGCTCATTATTACAAATTACTGAATATCGGTCACAAGCACGCAAAGTGCATAATACCATCTTGAGGAGACTGATAGAGACATATGCTAAAAAACTTAAGCACAACTAAGGTGCGATATATATATCTATACTCTGAATCTCAAGAGCTCTCCTGCTCACATAACATCATTACTACGCAGAAACTCAGCACATAGAAAATTTATCAAGCCATTTCACAACTCCCAAGCCGATTCTGCTCGCACCGAACTAGACTATATACACCACTTTTCTCATAACACCCAAAAGCAACCGTCATAGCCGGGATAAAAACCCCACAATCCACAACCAACTAAATCGAACGCCTTCCAGGCATAAATTCTCAAATAAGCAATGTTGCACTTCCTTATACTTAGTCTAAATCTTCAATCAATCAGGTGACTACATATCACACTTATATAATCTTCCTGTGGTCATGCTCCCATGACCTTCCATATCATGTAACAACTTTGCTCGTCCATACCACCGACCACGCTAACGCTGTAAAACAAATCAAGAACCCATAACCAGGATACAAAGCCTCTTTCACCAAACACCGATCTCAAGTGACACAGAAGACAACACCGGTTTCCTTGCTCATCCAAGCTCATGACATCCTTGTTAACACCAAACTACAATCTCGATTCTTACTCCCAATTACATACTGTTTGCCGCACCTAACATGCCAATATGAGATGGCGCAAGAATTCCATCATAACTCCTGAACCACTAATAGGGTGAACACTCCATCATATAGAAACATTTTTCTTACCTTAATTCAAGAGAACCATAACAACACACGAGTGAATTATCAAATTCACACGGCCGGTTGTCTTGTCCGTGTCGGTATATGTACACTTGAGTCTGGATCACATATGACAGTATTTGCAAGGTCTTGTCGAATAAGAGGAATTTGCACTTGGTATTCTTACTTGTGTTACATTAGGTGTTCATATACTTGATGTTCACCGTTTCACATGCCTATTGCATTAGCCTTATCTAATTCTATATTATGTTGCTGGACCTTAGTGAGTACCTAGTCGACCTCTCGTCACTAGTTCTTCGAGTTTAGACGAGATACTCACTGGGTACATATTTATTTAATATGTACTCATGCTGCACTTTATTTTCTTTTCTGTACTTGACTGTACAGGTTCGGAGGCTGGTACGTCTGACTATCAGTCCAGTGCTAGATACTGACTGAGTGGCTATACTTCATGGTGAGCTGTCCTTCTTGACGACTTCCTGGCAACACCCTGGAGTATTCCTTGTCATATTTCCTCTGTCTTTTGTTCAGACTGAGGCTCTGTATTTATATTTTAGTTATTATATATTCAGTAGTTTCCCGTGGCACTCGTGACACTAGTTCCAGGCACACACACACAATTATTATTTTGGGTTTTGGCTGTGCATATATTATGCGATGTGCCTATCGGTTGATTTCTGCACTTGTAGTTCTATCTCGTATCATTTATCATTATTGTGTTTTATCCATTTAAAATTGGTAGTTATTAAATTGTTAACCAACAAGGGGAAGGGTAACACCTAGTGTGTTTCATATCGGCTTGCCTAACCCCGCTGTTGGGCGCCATCGCGACCTGAATTAGTATTTGGGTCGTGACACTCGGACACTAACAAGGCGACTCTACAATGATTAAAGTTATCCATACATACCTCAAATAGATTTTCCTTAAGTTGTACAATACACCAACACCTCTAGCAATAAAAATCTATAAGGAGATAACGGAAATCAATAATAATTAGGAATATTAATCTCTTAGGAATTTCATCAAACACCTAACATGTGAAGTAGACTACAAGGTTTAAAAATGGCAATTCCTTCTTCCCTCAACCAAATTTTAACTTGAACTACCCAAATTAGTTCTTTAATATCACATACTACAACTTAGTCCCACATGCATGGCCTATTTTTAACCCCACAATACATTTTTGATCTCATAATCTCATATATGAAATATTAGAAGTAGGACTTACCCGAAAGATAGTGAGCTAGAGATTATCATACTTCATTCTTGAGGATTTGTGCAAGATTGATGATTAGGAGGGTAGGTCCCCTCTTTCTCTCTCTAAAATGATCTCACCTCTCTCTATATTTAGTGTAAAAATAGTCCCAAATGAAGCCCCAAAGCCTATTTATCAAAGTGGGTTCGGATATGAAAAGTTCCAAAAATGACCCCCGAAGTCAATTATGCTATAACATAATCGAAATGTGGGCAGCATTCATGCAGCATAATCATTATGCTATAGCATAATCAACTATGCTATAGCACAATCAGCATGCGACATCATAATGGTTTTGCCTGATTCTTCTCCATTATGCGGCACAAATACGGTCCGCATAGTCGTTTTGCGATGGCAAAAATGTCGCAAATCCAGCCTTTGGTAATATAATCATATCGTTGTGTAGGAATGTCCAAATGACGAACAATTTGAAGATTTGGAAACTAGACTTGAATACCTTTCATTTGATAGGTTATTAAGCACATAATACCTTATATATATATATTTATTTATTTATGCTCGTTCAAAGTGTGGACTAGGGCAAGTACCTTTGGAATTTTAGCCTATTATGAAATTTTTCCATTTGGCGTAGACTTAGGCCTCTCATTCGACCCCACCTTACTTATTATATGACTTATACACTTGTTTACCATATCCAATTCACTCACATCATATTTAAAGCACATAAAATATTATAATTAGTCTACCTGGCACCTCGAAATCCTATATTGCTTAGCAAAAGGTTCCGGGGCCTTACATTTTCTTTGCGTCTTCTTCGTCCATCCATATCTGATGGTAACCAGCGATGAAATCTATAAAGGACTTGAGTTCATGCCTGGCGCAATTGTCTATCAGAATGTGTATATTTAGCAGCGACAAATCATCCTTGGGACTTGCTCTCTTTAGATTCTGATAATCAAAACAGACTATGACTTTCCCATCTTTCTTCGGAACCGCTACAATGTTAGCCAACCAGGTTGGGTACTCAACTATCCTGAGGACCTTGGCTTTGATTTGCTTGGTAACTTCTTCCTTGATCTTCAGGCTCATGTATGGCTTGAATGTCCTGAGTTTCTGCTTCACTTGCGGACACATTTGATTTGTAGGTAACTTGTGAGCTACTATGGATGTGCTCAACCTTGTCATATCGTCGTATGACCATGCAAAGATATCCTCATATTCTTTCAGGAACTGAGTGTATTCTTCTTTCTATGACGGTGACAAATGGATGCTTATGCGGGTTTCTTTGACGGTTTCGGAATCTCCCAAGTTGACTATCTTGGTCTCGTCCAGGTTGTACTTGGGCATGTTCTCAAAGTTCTCCACTTCTCTGACAATTTCCTCAGGTATTACATCCTCTTCTTCTATTTCCTTCTAGTCACTGTACTTCTGTTACGTTGTCTTATTACATGTCACAATCATTGGTTCATCAAGATAAGAAATAGTAATGATGTAGGGATAAAGATATGAAAGAAAATAGTAATAATAAAACATCGAGCCATTAAAATGTCAAACAAAGTGATTTCAATAACTCAAATAATGTTTTTTTTCAAAACGGAACACTGAAAATATTATTTAAAACAAATGTAGGAAATCATTTTCAAAAGTAAACAATGCTTTCAACCTTGCTACCCCGGGACTCGTCGGGCCCTTGATGGTGTAGCGGTACAGTTCTTGAGAAATGATCCCTTCTCCACTGTCTGGATACTAAGTCCTTCTTCCTCCTCCTCATCTACTATCACGCAACAATCCATATCATCATCTTCCAAAAACAAATTCCTCAACTCTACTAAAGATTCTTATTCTTTTTGTAACGACCCGAACAGTTGTTTTGAGCTCTAGCGCATCGTTCGACAGTTTGAGGACACGAACAACTTCATTTCAGGTATTATGACTCGTAAGCGTGGTGGGAGTTAAATTTCAAGAAGTTCGGAGTCAATTTGGAAAGAAAATTCTCATTTCGGAAACCTTAAGTTGGAAGAATTGACTGAGATTGGATTTTTGAGTAAACAACCTCATAATCAAGATTTGAAGGTTCCAACAGGTTCGTATGATGATTTCGGACTTGGGCGTATGTCTGGATCGGGTTTTGGATGACCCGGGAGGCGCATATTGTGGAAATCAACATTTTAGAGGAAATTTCATAAGTCTAGGTTAGAGTGCATTTCAGAGCTAGTGATGTCCATTTGGGATTTTGAGTCTAGGAATAGTTCCGTATGGTGATTCTGGTGTTGGGAGCACGATCATAATTAAATTCGGAGGTCCATAGGTCATTTTGGAGTCATTTGGCTAAAGTTAGAAAGTGGAAGGTTTTTAAGAAGTTTGATCGGAAATGGAAATTTTGATATTAGTTTCGGATTCCGATTCCAAAAGTTGGAGCAGGTCTGTAATGTTGAATGTGACTTGTGTGCAAAATTTGGGGTCAATCGGACGTGATATGATAGGTTTTGGCATCGAATGTAGAAGTTGGAAATTTCAAAGTTCATAAAGATTGAATTGAGTTGCGGTCCATTGTTTCGGTGTTATTTGATGTTATTTGAGGCCTCGAGCATGTCCGCATTATGTTTTGGAACTTGTGGGTGTGTGTCACGACCCAATATCTAATGCGGGTTGTGATGGAGCCCAACGAAGGGGTTAGGCAAGCCAATATGAATTACACTAGGTGTTACCCTTCCCATTTGATTAAACAAGTCAATATTTACCAATTTTAAACAATTAAACATGATGATAGCTTGATATGAAAATAAAATCATAACACTACATGGCCGAAATAAAGCATATGTATGCCTATACAACCCAAAACCCAAAATATACATTACATGTGTGCCAGGAACTAGTGTCACGAGTGTCGCGGGCAACTATCAGAATACACAAGATACATATAGATACAAATCCACAGTCTGGGTGAAATAGACGGGGTAAATAACAAAAGTAAAGGAAACTCCAGGGTGCTACTGGGGATCGCCAGAGGAAGAAGCTCACCGTGAAGTCAAGTCCACCACGGTCACTATCAGCATCTAGTCTGATAACCAGATGCACCAGCCTCAAAACCTGTATAGTTAAGTACATAAGTGCAGCATGAGTACATATTAAAATAAATATGGACCCAGTGAGTATCCCGTCTAATCTCGAAAAAGTAGTGACGAGAGGTCGACTTGACACTCCCTAAGGTCCAACAATATGATATAACGATGATAAGATAAAAGCAGTAGGCATGTAAGACAGTGAGTAGCAATTATGTATAAAGCACAGAAATCCAAGAAAAATACTAGAACAATAACAATGACAACTTTCTTTCCCAAAGATGTCTCATACAAGTAAAAATCAATGAAAACAATGCCAGATAATCATGCGCACACAAGAATAAGACAACTGGCCGGATTCATAAGGAAAAATAGCTATGCACTGCCAGGGATCGGCCGACCAATTCCAAAAGTGCATGCTTACCATAATCATATCTAGGCACTGCCGAGGATCGATCGGCCCGTCCCAAAAGTGCGTCTTTCAATGTAACCATATCAATACACTGCCGAGGATCGAACGGCCCGTACGAAGAGTGCATTCTTAATTATATCATCTCTGTGCACTGCCGGGGATCGACCAACACCTTTCAATATGACGTGGCGTACGGCCTGCTCCCATAAGAATGGGGAAAAGCACACATCGCTCGCGGAATGTAAATTACGAAGCGTCACATGCACAAACAATATCTTGTAAAACTTACTTTCCATAACAAATTACTTTCAATTGAACAATTTCCATAAAGCCTCAGAAGAACAATACTATACAAAACATGATCTCATAGTACATATGGCGTCACAATGAATCATATAAAGCATTACAAGAAAGCACATAAGGCATTACAAGGAAGCATATAAGACATTACGAGGAAGCATATTAGACATGATGTGGGCCTAACTACCCGGACATAACAATGATAGCCGCTACGTACGGACTCTTGTCACTTGGTGCGTACGTAGCCCCAAAACAATTTACATATAGCATACACATCACCTATTGGGACAATTCCCTCTTACAAGGTTAGAAAGGTGACTCACCTCGTGTCGAATCTACCTCTCGGACCACAATTGCGCCCGAAACTCCGAACTCTACACCCGAGGACTCGCAACTAGCCAAAAGGTGTACAATTAAATCAATGCATGCACAATGTGGGAAATTATCTTAGTTATTCAATAAAATCGCTATTCTTGAAGAATTTCCAAATTCCAACCCCGGGTCCGCATGTTTAAATTCTGAAATTTCTCTAAGGGATCACTCACCCATAGCCTAAGGATCATTAAGGTGTGATTTCTACTTGAATTCATGGCCTAAAACGGAAATCACAAAATCCTCAAGAGCCCTAAAATTACTACCTAATTTCATGATTTTGGATAATTTAGTAGGGAATTTAACTAGGAATTTATGTTTGAAACTAGTAAAACCATGGAATTTACTTACCTCAATAACATTGGTGGAAGGTTCCTTGAAGAGCTCTTTAAAGACTTAAGGAGGAAGATGAAAATGGAGGAAATAGGCTAAGTCCCGTATTTAATAAAACTGCTCAGGTATTCCTTCACCTCGATCGCGACAAGGGCCCTGCGATCGCGAAGGCCAACTGGCCAGACCTCTGCGATCGCGAAGGCCAACTGGCCAGACCTCTGCAGTCGCGAATGCCAACTGGACAGACCTCCGCGATCGCGGCAGAGGTCCTGTGATCGCGAAGAGTAACTGTGCCCGGCCCTGACTTGGCACTATGCGATCGCGAGGATGGGGCCGATCGCGAAGGCATGGAGTCCAGCCTTCCGCGATCGCGAAGAACAATCAGCAGCCCAGCCAAATTCCTTCTCCGCGATCGCGACCCACCTTCTGTGATCGCAGAGAAGGAAACCAGACATCAAAAATCTAGTTTTTCCAACTTAGCTCCCGGGGGTCAAAAACACACCCGAGCCCCTCGGGACCCCGTTCAAAAGCACCGGCAAGTCTGTATTCATGATACGGACTCGCTCGAACTTCCAGAACGCGCAAAACAACAACGAAACTCAGAATTCAACCCCAAAACCAAATTGAATCAAGCTTAAGAACTTAAGATTCAAGAATTCATTTTAATGCACCGAACCGGCCTATACTACTCAGAATGATTTCAAATTTTGCAGACAAGTCATAAATGACATAACGGAACTATTCTCGGTCTCGAAATTTCATTCGGACCTCGGTAACATAAAATCAGATTCCAAACCAAATTTCAAATTCTATGAAAATCCTCAAGACTTCATTAACTCTAAATTTCCCATTTTGATCCAAAACCCGTCAAAACAAGTCCGTTTATTACCAAATTTCACGAATAACTTAAATAACACATATTGAACCTGTTCCGAGCTCCGGAATCATAATACGGGCCCGACAGCACAACTTTCACTTTGAGGTTCATTTTCATAAGCGTTTATTATTTTTAAGAAAAATAATTTTCTTTAAAAATTCATTTCTCGGACTTGGGTCCTCGAAATTTGATTCCGGGCATACACCCAAGTCCCATATTTTCCTACAGACCTTCCGGGACCGCCAGATCATGGGTCCGGGTCCGTTCACCTAAAATGTTGACCAAAGTCAACTTTATTCAATTAATTATCATAAATTCAACTCTTTATCAAGTTTCCACATAAGGGCTTCCCGGCTACGCGCCCGGGCTGCACACGCACATCGAGGTGAGATTAACGGAGGCTTCCGGGGCCTCAAAACATAGTCATAATTAAATTTACATAAGATGACCTTTTGGGTCATCACAATCTCCCCCTCTAAAACAAACGTTCATCCTTGAACGGACGTAGAATAGTGCCTGAAGTGCTGAATAGCTACGGGTACCTGCTCCGCATGTCCTCCTCGGACTCGCAAGTTGCCTCATCGACTGGTTGGCCCCTCCACTGGACCTTTACGGCAGAAACTCTCTTAGACCTCAACTGGCGGTATTGCCTATCAATAATAGCAACTGGCTCCTCCTCGAAGCCCAACTTCTCATCTAACTCAATAGTGCTGCAATCAATTACGTGAGAGAAATCGGCATGATATCTCCGGAGCATGGATACATGAAAAACCAGATGAACTCGTGATAAGGCGGGAGGTAAAGCGAGCTCATAAGCAACCTCCCCGACTCGCCTCAACAGCTCGAAGGGACTATAAACCTGGGGCTCAACTTGCCCTTCTTCCCAAATCTCATAACGCCCTTCATTGGCGAAACCTTCAACATTACCTTATCTCCCTCCATAAATGCTACATCACGCACCCGCTGATCTGCGTAACTCTTCTGTCTGGATTGAGCCGTGCAGAGTCTCTCCTGAATAATCTTCACCATATCCAAAGCATTGTTGATACCCAATTTTTCCTCAAAATATTTTGAAACCTGCATATAAGCTTTCAAAATCACTCTTTGCAATAATGAATATTTTTCCTAATTTTTCCATATTTTTATCTGAATCATTTCCCTATTTATTTAATATTGTATATCTAAATAATTCATAAATTGTGCTCTAAATAATATAAAAATATTTTCCAATTCAGTATGTCATTTATAATCACTTTTTATTAGTTAAAATTCAATTATTTCATAAACTGGCTAATTGAGTCTTATTTAATTGCAATTACAATTACTTTGTAATTATGGCCTAATTAGACTTTTTATACCTTTAAAATTCGAATTTTATGTTTCTTACATTTTTAATATTGTCTAATTATTGTAATTGGATTTATTTGAACTTAATTTCATTTTTTTATACAATTAATAATTATTTTATTTATTAATTAATCATCATATTTTATTGGGTATTTAACATTTAGCCACTCTTATTTAAAACT
>ML276621.1:8669-90793 GCA_005239495.1 Nicotiana undulata
ATATATATATATATATATATATATATATATATATATATATATATATATATATATATATATAATAAAGACGACATTAATAAAAACAACCAACATAACCTAATACTATATAGGCTAAACAGTAAAAGACATGAACTTCCCATATTCTTTCACCAAGACATTGACCCCCCAACACTAAAAACTTTCATCCTCCTGGATTAAATATCATTATGAATCTACCAGTTCCTCCTACATCATCACCAGCAAAATAATTGTCATGACCCAAATTCCGAACCCTCGGGCTCTTGATGGAGCCTAACATGATACTTGCTAGGCAAGCCAATGCTAGAATTTAGCTAACCGTTTTCTTGTAACAATTTGATAAAATATAAGTAAGCAATTTAAGAAATCTAATACCGTCCAATAATTTCTATCAAGAATAATTTTCAAAGTAATGAAACGAAACTCAAAACTAATACTAATATCCAGCTACCCAAGTAAGCCAAGCAAGGCAAATCGCCAATCGATTATTCAGGAATACACATTGAATGCTGAGATTACGCATTGAATTCCTGGTAGTAGATCCATAATAAAAAAAGTAGGAGTTAGAGTCGCAATTCATGAACTACTAAAGAATACTACAAGTATTTGGTTGAAAGAAAATATATATCTGTCTTGAATGAAATAAAACAGTAACTAAATAATGTGGAGAAGACTCCAGGAATCTACGGACGCCAGCTGATCTACCTCGTGTCTCCGTACGAATGATCAACTACTTCTCAAAGGATCAACTCTGACCGGAACCTGGATCTGCACAAGAAGTGCAGAGTGTACTATTAGTACAACTTTAAGTGCCGAGCCTAACCTCGATGAGGTAGTGACGAGGCTACGGCGGGGCATTTATAATATAACCTATATACAATGTATAATAAATCAAGAAGAGAATACTAAACTAAATAAACAATAACTTGCAGCAATAAATAAAATAACCCAGCTAACTTTTCCAGATCTCATCTATAACCAATTCTTACTAAAATTTCCAAATTTCAATTTAAATAACAGTAAGATCAAAATAATAAAACAGTGCGTATTCCAGTCTTTATTTTATAACCAGTAAAGCATAAATATTCTCCCTTATTACTCCTTGTTGCGGCGTGCAACCCGATCCCACCTTACCACCCTTATTGCTCCTCCCTATATATATATATATATATATATATATCACCCTTATTGCTCATGTTGCGGCGTGCAACCCGATCCCACATGTCCACCCTTATTACTCCTTGTAGAGGCGTGCAACGCTCTCCCACAAGACAATCACATTTCATTATTTATAATAAAGGTTTCACAAATTAGATCACAGTCTTTCACATTGTTTACGTCTCAACAATGAAAGCAACCGGAATGCATCATAAACACCGACAACCAACCCAACTACTAAAGTACCACAATGAAGATAAGGAACAAATAATACTCTCAAATAAGTGGACTAGGCAAGTAAACATGGAGGCATCAAACATCATGAAACAGTTAAGACAGTAATATAATAAATTGAAAACGGGGAATGAACATGCTAAATAGATAATTTGGCGGTGCATAGATACTCGTCTCCTCACCTATACACCACACACATGCAGTTTCAAATAGCATTTAAGTTGGGGATTCCTAATCCCTCAAGTCAAGGTTAAACCAAACACTTACCTCAATTCCGCATGCCACTCACTACTCAATCACAGCTTTTCCTTTAGAATTTGCATCTAACCCACTCGAATCTAATCATAATCGATTCAATATCATTAATTATTGCTAAAAGAATTAACTTTAATGAAACATCATGGTTTTCCTATGTTTTCCTATCAAAAGACAAAAAATGACCCCGGGCCCGCTTGGTCTAAACTCGAGGTTCGGACCAAAACTGTGACGCCCAGAATCCCAATCCAGGCCGTGATGGCACCCAACGATGGGGTTAGGCAAGCCAACGTAAATTTCACTAAGTGCTCTCTTTACGTGATTCAATTATTCACCGATTTACCGAATTGAACAAGTTAAATCGTGATATCGAAAGACAATAACTCAGTGGTAGATAGAGTAGCTATAAAGAAGCGCGAGCCAAAATACAAGCACGTAGACATACATCCCAAAATCCCCAAACAACTACTACGTGTGTGCCAGGAACTAGTGTCACGAGTGTCATGGGCATTCTAACTGAGTATACAAGGATAATAATATATACAATCCCGATGTCTACATGAATAGACGGGAAACAAAAGTAATGAAACTCCATGGTGCTGTGGGGGATCGCCAGAGGAAGCAGCTCACCGTGAAGTCAAGTCCGCTACAGTCACTATCTAGATCCGGTCTGATAACCAGATGCACCAGCCTCAGAACCTGTACAGTTAAGTACACAAGTGCAACATGAGTACATATTAAATAAATATGTACCCAGTGAGTATCCCGTCTAATCTCGAAGAAGTAGTGACGAGAAGTCGACTTGACACTCACTAAGGTCCAACAATATGATATAACCATGAAAAAATATAAGCAGTAGACATGTAAGAGAGTGAGTAGCAATTATGTATAAAGCACAGAAATCCGAGAAAAATTACTCGAACAATAACAATGGCCACTTTCTTTCCCCCAAATATCTAATACAAGTCAATATCCATTAAACAATGCCAAATACTCATGCGCACACAGGAATAAGACAACCGGCCGGAGTCATAAGGAAAAATAGCTATTCACTGCCGAGGATCGAACGGCCCGTCCCAAAAGTGCATGCTTACCATAATCATGTCTGCGCACTGCCGAGGATCGAATGGCCCGAACCATAAGTGCATCTTTCAATGTAACCATATCATAACATAGTACAACTTCGTCCATGCAGTGCCGAGGATCGATCGGCCTGTACCAAAAGTGCATTCTCAATTATATCATCTCTGTGCATTGCCGAGGATCGATCGGCCCGTCCCAAAAGTGCACCTTTAAATCCTCCGTGGCGTACGACCCGCTCCCATGAGAGTGGGGGAAATCACACATCGCTGGCGGAATATAAATTGCGAAGCGGTCACATGCACACACAATAACATATAAAACTTACTTTCCATAACCAATTCCTTTCAATTCAACAATTTCCATAAAGCCTCAGAGAAACAATACTGTACATAACATGATCTCATAGTACATACGGCGTTACAAGGAAGAATATAAGGCATTTCAAGGAAAGCATATAAGGCATTTCAAGGAAAACATATAAAGCATGATGCGTGCCTTACTACCCGGACATAATAATAATAGTCTCTACGTACGGACTCTCGTCACTTGGTGCGTACGTATCCCCAAAACAAATTACACATAGCATATACATCACCTATGGGGACAATTCGCTCTTACAAGGTTAGAAATGAGACTCACCTCGTGTCGAATCTACCCCTCAGATCAATGATGCGCCCGTAACTCCGAACTCTACTCTCGAGGGCTCGCAACTATCCAAATATAGTATAATTACATCAATTCATGTTCAAAGAAAAGGGATTATCCCATTTATCCCAAAATTCACATTCTTGAAGAGTTTCTAAATTTAAACCCCGAGTCCGCATGCTCGAATTCCGAAAATTCTCGAAGGAATGGCTCACCCATAGCTTAAGGATCAAAATTATGTAGTTTCTACTTGAATTCATGGCTTGAAACGGACAATTCACAAATTCCTCAAAAAGCCCTAATTTTACTACCCAAATTCATGATTTTTGATAATTTAGTAGAGAGAATTTATCTAGGAATTGATGCTTGAAACTAGTGTTAATAAGGAATTTACTTACCTCAAGTACTAGGTTGAATGGTCCTCTTGGAAGCTCTCAAATAACTCAAGGAAGAAGATGGAAATGGGGAATGGGACTTAAATCCCGTATATAAATTAACTGCCCAGATTTCCCCTTCACCGCTGTAACGACCCGACCGGTCGTTATGAGCTCTAGCGCGTCGTTCAGCAGTTGGAAGTCATGAACAACTTCATTTCGGGTATTATGACTTGTATGTATGGTCAGAGTTGAAATTCAGGAGGTTCAGAGTTAAATTGAAAGGAAAATTCTCATTTCAGAAGTCTTAAGTTGAAGAAATTGAGTAAGACTGGAATTTTGAGTAAACGACCTCGGAATGTGGATCCGAAAGTTCCAACAGGTTCGTATGATGATTTCAGACTTGGGCGTATGTCCAGAACGGGTTTTGGATAACCCGTGAGCATTTCAGCGTGTATTGTGGAAGTTAGTATTTTAGAAGAATTTCATAAATTTGGGTTGCAAGGCATTTTAGTGTTATAGATGTCCGTTTGGGATTCCAAGTCTGGGAATAGCTTCGTATGGTGATTCTGGAGTTGGGAGCGCGATCAAAATTGAATAGGGATGTCCGTAGGTCATTTTGAAGTCATTTGGCTAAAGATAGAAATTTGAAGGTTTTGACAGTATCCGACCGGAAGTGGAAATTTTGATATCGGGGTCGAAATGCGATTCCGAAAGTTGGAGAAGGTCCGTAATGTCGAATGTGACTTGTATGCAAAATTTGGGGTCAATCGGACGTGATTTGATAGGTTTTGGCATCAGATGTGAAAGTTAGAAATTTCAAAGTTCATAAAGTTGAATTCTTGCGCGATTCTTGTTTTCGGCGTTGTTTGATGTGATTTGAGGCCTCGACTAAGTCCTTGGTATGTTTCCAGACTTGTTGGTATGTTCGGATGGGGTCCCGTGGGGCTTGGGTGAGTTTCGGGGTGGTTTCGGACAATTTCTAGGCCATTTATAACTGCTGGTTTTTGGCTACAACAGTGTTCTACGCGATCGCGGGGAATTGGTCGCGATCGCGGTGAGTAAAATGTGAGAAGTGGGCCAGTGAATTGCGATCGCGGAAAGCCTTACGCGATCACGTAGAGTAAATGTTCTGCTGCACTGACTCGATTTCGGAGGCTCATATCTCACAATTTATAAGGAATTTTGAGATGGTATAAAAATGAAAGTTGTAGAAATTTGTATCTAGTGTCTAGGAATGTAAACCATTCATGATTTGGATTTGTGTACAAAGAGATATGGCTGTTACACTACAAGGTGTCCGGGAAGATGAAGAAGAAGGTTGTGTTGCACATGGGCTGACTTTGACAGATTATATCTAGACATCTATAAGGAATTGGAAGATGACCAACACATAAGAGTTGTAGATCTTGGAGTCTAGTTTTCATAAATTTTAACCATTTATCCTTTGGAGTTGTGTGCAAGACGTTATGACTATTATACTGGAAGCTGTCCGAGCAGGCAGGGCAATTGTTCTCCGCGATCGCGAAGAGCAAATTTTGGGCTGGAAAATTGTTCTCCGCGATCGCGAAGAGCAAATTTTGGGCTGGAAAATTGTTCTCCGCGATCGCGAAACATTTTCCACGATCGCAATGAGTAAATATCTAGGCAAAATGATATTTTAGCGGGTTTAGCTCATTTTTATTCATTTCTTCACTTGGTTGGGGCGATGTTGGAGGATTTCAAAGGGTGATTTTCATCAAGCATCAAGAGGTAAGTGGTTCCTTCTCATTTCCAAGTTAATTCAAGGTTTATACCTGTGATTAAACATGAAAACAATTGTGGGAAAATTGGAATTTTTGGAAGAAAACCTAGAATTGAGAAAATTTGATTTTAGCCATGATTTTGAGCATGAAAATTGTAATAAAATGTGTAATTGAATTAGTAAAGCTTCGGGTAGAGATTTTCTTCAAGAAATTTCGAGGTCCGGGCACGTGGGCCTGAGGAAATTTTGGTCATTTCATTGAGCCGGGCTGAGGAACTTTGTAATTTGAATTGGTTATGATCTATTGAGTATATTTTCATTGAATTATCGAAACGGCGAATCGCTCTCCAATCCAAATCTTTAAGAACTTAGAATTTCAAACTTCTACATCCGACGCTGAAACCCATCAAATCACATCCGATTGACCCAAATTTTGCACACAAGTCATATTTGGCATTACGGACCTTCTCAGACTTCCGGAATTGCATTCCGACCCTGATATCAAAATTTCCACTTCCGTTCGGATTCTTCAAAAACCTTCAAATTTCTATCTTAAGCCAAATGACATCAACCTGACCTCCGGACATCCGAATTCACTTCTGATCGCGCCCCCAACTCAAGAACCACCATACGAAGCTATTCACAAACTCGGAATCCCAACGGACATCAATATCTTTGAAATGCGCTTCAAGCCAAATTTAGGAAATTCCTTCAAAAATGTTGACTTCCACAATATACGCTGAGACGCTCCCGGGTTATCCAAAACCCGATCCGAACATACGCCCAAGTTCGAAATCATCATACGAGCCTGCTGGAACCTTGAAATCCTGATTCCGAGGTCGTTTACTCCAAATCCCAGTCTTAGTCGATTCTTCTAATTTTTGGCTTCTGAAATTAAAACTTTTCTTTCAATTTAACTCCGAACTTCTTGAATTTCAACTCTGACCATACGCACAAGTCATAATACCTGAAATGAAGCTGTTCATGACTTCCAACCGCTGAACGACGTGCTAGAGCTCAAAACGACCGGTCGGGTGGTTACATCCCCCCCCCACTTAAATAAATGTTTATCCTCGACATGCTAAGAACTTCTCTTGAGTTATCTGAAATCACTGTTTAACACCCGGTGCACCTGCCCGGGCTTCCATAACCCAGTTGAGCACATAAGCTTGATCAATCCTGAAGATATCCTCTTTTACCCATGCAATAAGCTCATAACCTAGTTCCAACACTTGAAATTCCTCTGCCAGACCCATCTCCAATATATAATAACCGTATCAAATACCACACGAGGTACCAAAACATGACTGCGTACCTTTGCTGAATCAGTAACATGCACCGCATAATTCATTATCTAGCCGTCATGACCTTCCCTGAACCTTAACAGCCAAAATCCTACGAATTTGATGCTCCCAATGCACCTTATCACATATATGCATACATTCTGCTATAATGTTGATGATACCACCACAACGGAAGGGATGTGCAGAAATTCCTAACCAACTGCAGAGTTAACCAAACATTGAATCTCTCCTTTTTGACTAAAGTCATCACCTCATTACTAACCACATACTGGCAATTGCCCTATAACATACTTCACATAATCTTAATGCACTGATCCCAGATTTATGAATCTCGTCTCACCCAACATGAATTGCTCAGACAACCAATCACCCCATACATGACCAACAGTCTCACACGAGGCCACAATGCGCCAATAGGCCACAATTCGAGCATGATACAAAAGGAAATGACTCAGGAAGGGAGTACTCGACTTACACATCTATGATGAACTTTCCTTAGAGAATAGGAAGTAAGACACAAGAAGGATGATTATAGGAGTCGTACTTAACATCACACTATTGCGGCGCACAACCCGATCCGAATAACATACCCGTGGCCGCGTGCCACCTGATCCCATCATAAAATTTACATTAAGGAAATATATACGGAGCTGAATTGCTCACTATTATAAATTAATGAATACTGGTCACAAGCACGCTAAGTGCATAATACCATTCTGGGGAGACTGATAGAGCCATATACTATAAAACTCAAGCACAACTGAGGTGTGATATATAATCTGAATCCCAAGAACCATCCTGCTCACATAACCTCATTACTATGCAGAATCTCAACATATAAGAAATTATCAAGCCGTTTCACAATTCACACAGCACATTCAAAATAGCACATGAATTTGACAAAGACGGAACAACATATGATATTCCAACACCCCTTCTATGCGGAGCGCTATACTAAAATGAACACATCTAACTCGCATGAAGCCCACAATCTTGTTTAAACATATTCATACACTTCAAGCCAATTTTGCTCGCACTGAACTAGGCTGATAGCCTTACCTGGGTCTAAAACAACCTACTTCTTTTCATAACACGCAAGAACAACCATTATAGCCGGGACAACCACCCCGTAAGTCTGCAATAAAGGTGTAGTGAACACCTTACATGCATAAATTCTCAAACAAGCAATATTACATTTCTTCATACCCAGTTTGAATCTTCGATCCATTAAGTTACTACATGTCACATTTATACAATCTTCCCGTGGTCATGCTCCCGCGACCTTCCACGAGGTAACAAGTCTGCACCTCTATACCACCGACCACACTAATGCTGCAAAACACATCAAGAACCCATGACCAGGGCTACAAAGCCTCTTCCACCGAATTTCGATCTCAGGTGACCCTGAAAATAACACCTGCTTACTCTGAACTTTTAAATCACTTTTCCTTGCCCATACGAGCTCATGACATCCTTGTTAACACCGAACCGCAATCTCGATTCTTACTCCTAGTTACATACTGCTTACTGCACCTACATTCCAAGATGAGATTGCGCAAGAATTCCATCATAACTCCTGAACCACTAATAAGGTGAACACTTCATCACATAGAAACCTTTACTTGCCTCAATCCATGAGAACCACAACAACACACGAGCGAATTATCACAATCACAACACATGCAAATCCTTAAGTAGTGGTCTGAACCACCATAACCCTTCCGGGATCATATGAAATCTATTACGATGGACGACATGCCCCACACACACATCTGCACAAACCATACACATACTCAACCATACTGAAGGAACTGATCACTGCCATACATGTGCCATTTCAACCATGGCTAACCAATCTATATTCTTTTAATCATCTTAGTTGCCTCAGAGATAGTAGTAACTTCCTTCAACTCATAGCAAACTCAACCCTCACTCATCCCGAGTGACCTTGATTCACGAGACCATGCTGCCTAAATCCTGCAACCCATCTCACATCCTTTTGATAATCTTTCTACAACCCGGAGTCTATTTCTGCCACTCCTCCAATACTATTCTGCATGCTGAAAATAACATAGAACACTCCAACCATTTTCCTTCTCCTTAGAAATTATACTGTAAAAGCTCGATCCTTAAACATACTGCTGCCTGAAACCCTTAAACGCCGCATTCTTAACTTTTTGAATTCACTAGGACCACTATTGAGAGTCACCCACTATGACTGGCCCTGAATACAATCAACTTCAAGGCTCTTCTAGCACATGAAACACCCCCTTTTAATGAAGCACGGAACTGAGTCACTATCCTCACAACTTGCCTATTCCTTAAGCATACATTCTGAATATTTAAAAGCCTACCCTGATCCAACAAGGCCAATTTTGCACACATTCATCAAATCCCACGCAAAGTCACCATTTTTACTCCTTTCCCTTAGCTGTAACAACTTTCCAATACGCCGACAATCCGCAACCCCATGAGAACACAATCCTACAACTCAACTTCAGGTGGTGGGACTCCTCCACTTAGCCCGAAGCTACTCCTTGCACCACTCTAGACCCTGCTGAGATCCTTTCTCCTTTGCTAACATGATCTTGCTCAACCAGTCCGTCCAATTCTTCTGAATTCTCCTGTTAGCATACACCAAATACTCAAGTTCTCTTGCACCATTCACACAATCTCCCTCCTACCAAATAGCCACTAGGATTCCTCGTAGAAACTTGCCAACCACGCAACCGCTAACCTACTCACATGAGATAACCTGTCACGTCCCAAATTCCCGACCTTAGGGATCGTGATGGCGCCTAACACCACACTTGCTAGGCAAGCCAATGTTAGAAGTCGATTACTAATTTCCTTAATTAATTATTTAGGCATAAATAAATAAATTCAAAATGAACTTAACTAAAATAATTCCCAACAACATTAAAATAAAATAATAATAATAACCAACTAAATGAAACGAACCACAAACTAATTATATAAATAACTCTAAGACTACCCAAGGTCTAGTGTCACAATCCATGAACTACTAAAGAATAATACAAATAATGGCTGAAAGAAATAGTGTAACTGTTATGAATAATATAAGATAGTGTATGTAAAAATAGGAGAAGAGTCTCAGAATCTCCGAACGCCGGCAGATGTACCTCGTGTCTCCAAATGAATAGGTGGCCGACCTGAAATTCTCCTACTGCTGAATAGAATCTGGATCTGTGCAAAAGAGCACAGAGTGTAGTATCAGTACAACCGACCCCATGTACTGAGTAAGTGCCGAGCCTAACCTCGACGAAGTAGTGACGAGGCTAAGTCGAGCTTCAACATTTTAATCTTTAACAACAATAACTAATGAGCAAGAAGAAGTCTAAACAAATAGATAATTAAGTGTTTCCACCAAATAAAATAAAATAACTCAGCTATAACCAATTCTCAAATATCTCTTCAGAGTTCCAAACTTTAACTTTAAATAAAAATAGTACTAAAATATTTAAAGAGTAGTAAAATAAACATTTTTGCTTTTCAAAACTTTGATTCTCTTTTTCTTGAAAAATCAGTAAAATATAAATGTAAATATCCTCCCTTATCACTCCTTGTTGCGGCGTGCAACCCGCTCCCACCTGTCCTCCCTTATTGCTCCTCCCTAAAAAACCTCACTTATTACTCCTGTTGCGGCGTGCAACCCGATCCCACCTGTCCTCCCTTATCACTCTTCCCTAAAATACCTTCTTTATTACTCCTGTTGCGGCGTGCAACCCGATCCCACTTGTTCTCCCTTATCACTCCTTGTTATGGCGTGCAACCCGCTCCCACCAGACATTTCATATCAGTTTGTTCAAAATTTCACAAATCACGCCAAGCCTTTCACAATACTTTTTTTTCAACAATTATAAATAATAAACTGCATTTTTCTCATGACTTCATCAATAACCTCTCAACCATGAAACCAACAAGAATATCAAAATATATACACATTTATTCCCTAAAAACAATATCAAACCTCTCAGCCATATTTATATCATGAGGGAACTAGCTCAAACAACCAATACTCTTTCCAAACAGTCACAACAATAACTAAGAAAAATTCAACAAGGCCAAATAGTCATAGAAACAATAATGAACATGTAACAGTTAAGACAATAATCAAATAAGTGGAGAACGAGAAAAGGGATCATATTTTAGCAAACACTTTGGGTGGTGCATAGATACTCGTAACCACACCCATACACCACGCCCATGCAATTCACATAACAAACAAGTGGGGAGTCCTATTCCCTCAAGCTAAAGTTAGGCCAAACGCTTACCTCAATTATGCAGGCCACTCACTGCTCAATTATTGCTTTCCCCTTTGAATTCACCTCTAACTTGCTCGAATCTAATCAAAACTAACTTAATATCATTAACTACTTCTAAAGGAACTAACTTTATTGAAAAATATAATTTTTCCTAAGTTTTCTCACAAAAAGTGAAAACCCGACCCCAGGCTCGCTTTGTCTAAACTCGGGGTTCGGATCAAATTACATTTACCCATTCACCCACGAACCCAAATATGCTATTAGTTTTGAAATTCGACCTTAATTTGATATAAAAATTCGATTTTTGCAAAAATCCCTAATTTTACCCAAATCCTAGGATTTTACCATGAAAATTCTTTATTTTTTCTTTAAAAGTAATGCAAAATAGTAAGGAATTGAAAGAACAAAGTTTGGAATTGATTACCTATGACTTGGGGATGAAGATTGTTGAAGAAAATCATTTTAGGGTTGAAAACCTCGAAATTTTGGTGAAGAAAGTGTTCTGTCCAATCTTTAACATGTATTTATATTAGCTAGGCTGGGCAACTGTGCGATCGCGGATAAAGAGGTGCGATCGCACAGTGTAAGGGATTTTTGGTCAGTGCTATCGCATGGGGAGGGGTGCAATCGCACAGGGTATTGGATTTCCCTCCCCCAGGCCAAAATTAAAAGCAGTGCTATCGCACTCATACTGGTGCGTTCGCACAGGGTTGGGGCTGCTGGCCTATGCGATCGTAGGCTTCTGAGTGCAATCGCACATCATAAATCCTGGGACCCTTGAAGACTACATTATGCGATCGCGGTCATACATATGGGATCGCACAGTACAAAAACCTGGACACCAGATATTGAAAAAGCAGTAGTTATTTTCAAGTGTAAATCACCCCGTGGCCTACCCGAAACTCACCCGAGCCCTTGGGGCTCCAAACAAATTATGCACGCAAGTCTAAAAACATCATACAGACTTGCTTGTGCGATAAAATCATGAAAATAACATGTAAATTTATGAATTAAACCTCAAAACTCATCATTTTCAACATAAACTCTTAAAGTTCATAATTTCTCAACCGGATGTCCGAATCACGTCAAACGAACTCTGTTTTTCACCAAATTTCACAGTTAATTCCTAAATATCATAACAAAGCTGTTCCGGGCTTCGAAACGAAAATATGAACCCGATATCAATGATTTTTAGCATTATTTCTCTCCTTTAATTTCAGCAAAAGAATTTCTTTCAAAAATTAATTTCTAAGGCTTGGGACCTCGAAATTCATTTTCCGGTATACGCCCGGGTCCCATGTTTTACTGCGGACCTCTTGGGATCGTCGGAAGACAGATCCGGGTCCGTTTACTCAAAATGTTAACCAAAGTCAACTTTTACCAAATTTAAATTCTAAAAATCACTATTTCTCATATTTTCACATAAAAGCTTTCCGGTTTCACGCCCGGACTACGCACGCAAACCGATGTATTTAATTTTAGTCTTTTATGGGTTTTAAGCATGGAACGGAGTCTAATTTTATAAAATGACCCCTTGGGTCATCACAATCTCCACCTCTAAAACACAAGTTAGTCCTTGAACGGACATAGAAAATTACCTGAAGTGGCGAACAAGTGTGGGTATCTACACTGCATGTCCAACTCGGACTCCCAAGTAGCTGCCTCAACGGGCTGGCCTCTCCACTGCACTCGAACTGAAGGAAAACTGTTAGATCTCAATTGGCAAACATGTCGGCCTAAAATAGCTACCGGCTCCTCCTCATAAGGCAAGTCTTTGTCCAACTGGACAGAGCTGAAATCTAACACGTGGGACGGGTCACCATGATATTTCCGGAGCATAGACACATGGAATACCGGATGAACTGAGGATAACCCTGGAGGCAATGCAAGTCTGTAAGCTACCTCCCCCACCTTATCAAGAATCTCAAACAGGCCGATATACCAAGGGCTCAACTTGCTTTCTTCCCAAACCTCATAACACCCTTCATGGGCGACACACGAAGCATTGCTCTCTCTCCAACCATGAATGCTACATCACGAACCTTAAGATCGGCATAACTCTTTTGCCTAGACTGAGCTGCACGAAGTCTTTCCTGAATAATCTTGACCTTATCTAAGGCCTCCTGAACCAAGTCGGTACCAAACAATCGAGCCTCTCCTGGCTCGAACCATCCAACTGGCGATCTGCACCGTCTACCATATAACGCCTCATAAGGAGCCATTTGAATGCTCGATTGATAACTGTTATTATAAGAAAACTCCTCTTACGGCAAGAACTGACCATGAACCCCCAAAATCAATAACACAAGCGCGGAGCATGTCCTCCAATATCTGAATGGTATGCTCGGACTGCCCGTCAGTATGAGGGTGAAATGTTGTACTCAACTCCACCCGGGTACCCAACTCTCGCTGAACTGCCCTCCAAAAGTGCAAAGTAAACTGCGTACCCCGATCAGAAATGATAGACACGGGCACCCCATGAAGGCGAACAATCTCCCGAATATACAACGCAACAAACCGCTCTGAAGTATAAGTACTAGCCACTGGAATGAAGTGTGCTGATTTTGTCAGCCTATCCACAATAACCCAAACCGCATCGAACTTCCTCTGAGTCCATGGGAGCCCAACAACGAAGTGCATAGTGATACACTCTCACTTCCACTTAGGAATCTCTATCTTCTGAAGCAAACAACCGGGTCTCTGATGCTCATATTTTACCTGCTGACAATTTAAGCAACGATCCACATAAGCCACAATGTCCTTCTTCATCCTTCTCCACCAATAATGCTGTTTCAAATCTTGGTACGATTTTGCTGCACCTGGGTGAATAGAATACTTGTAGCTGTGGGCCTCCTCAAAGATCAATTCATGGAGGCCATCTACATTAGACACACACAACCTACTTTGCATCCTCAAAATGCAATCATCTCCAACTGTAACCTGCTTGGATCGCCGTGCCGAACCGTGTCCCTAAGGACCACCAAATGTGGGTCATCATCCTTCCGCTCTCTCGAATATGATCAATTAGAGAAGACCGAGGGACAGTATAAGCTAGGACATTGCTGGGAAAAATATCCAACCTCACAAACTGATTAGCCAAAGTCTGAATGTCTGAAGCCAACGGTCTATTGCCAACTGGGATATACACAAGACTGCCCACACTTACCGCCTTTCTACTCAATGCATCGGCCACCACATTGACCTTCCCCGAGTGATACAATATAGTGACATCATAATCTTTTAACAACTCTAACCACCTCCGCTGCCTCAAATTTAGATCTTTCTGCTTGAATAAGTACTGGAGGCTGCGATGGTCAGTAAAAATCTCACACGACACGTCATAAAGATAATGCCTCCAAATTTTCAAAGCAAGTACAATAGCTGCCAACTCTAAATCATGAATAGGGTAATTCTTCTCATGGACTTTCAATTGACGAGACGCATATGCAATCACCCTGCCATCCTGCAACAACACTGCTCCAAGGCTAACTCGAGATGCATCACAATACACTGTGAAAGAACCCGAATCTGATGGTAACACCAACACTAGTGTCGAAGTCAATGATGTCTTGAGATTTTGAAAGCTCGCCTCGCACTCATCTGACCATGTAAATGGGGCACCTTTCTTAGTCAATTTAGTCATTGGGGCTGCGGTTGAAAACCATTCCACAAAACGTCGGTAGTAACCGGCCAAACCCAAGAAACACCTAATCTCCGTGACTGTGGTGGGTCTAGGCCAGTTCTTGACTGCCTCTAACTTCTTAGGATCAACCTGAATACCCTCGGCTGATACAATATGACCCAAAAGGCTACGAAATCTAACCAGAACTCACATTTAGAAAACTTAGCATACAACTGATTATCCCTCAAAGTCTGGAGTGCTATACGGAGATGCTGCTCATGCTCCTTCTATGACCTAGCTTCTGGTATTTGAACCAGTTACGTCGATGTTTAACCTGACCGGCTGCGAGAGTATATAAGAATATCATCAATGAACACGATCACAAAAGAGTCCAGATGTGGCTTGAAAACCCGATTCATTAAGTCCATAAAGGCCACTGGAGCATTAGTCAGCCCAAAAGACATGACCAAAAATTCATAGTGCCCATACCTCGTACGAAAGGCTGTCTTAGGGATATCGGACGCCCTAATATTCAGCTGATGGTAGCCTGACCTCATATCAATTTTCGAAAACACTCTAGCACCCTGAAGCTGATCAAATAGGTCATCAATCCTCGACAATGGATATTTATTCTTGATAGTAAATTTATTTAGCTGCCTGTAGTCCATGCACATTCTCATTGACCTATCTTTCTTCTTTACAAACAAAACCGGTTCACCCCAAGGCGAGACACTAGGTCTTATGAAACCCTTATCTAGCAAATCTTGTAACTGTTCTTTTAATTCTTTCAATTCTTGTAGGGCCATCCGATTTGGAGGAATGGAAATGGGCTGAGTGCCCGTAGCTACATCAATACATAAATCAATATCCATGTCGGGCGGCATACCCGACAGGTCTGCAGAAATACCTCAAGAAACTCACGCATAATAGGAACTGACTTTATAGAAGGAACCTCAGCATCAAAATCACGAACATGAGCCAAATAAGCCAAACACCCTTTCCCCACCATGCGACGAGCCTTAGCATATGAAATTACCCGGCTGGGAGAACGACTAGGAGTCCCTTTCCATTCTAATCAAGGCAACCCCATTAAGGCAAGAGTAAGTGTCTTGGCATGACATTCTAAAATGGCATAATAGGGCGAAAACCAATCCATGCCCAATATAATATCAAAGTCAACCATGTCTAGGAGTAAAAGATCAACACTAGTTTCAAGACCTTTGATGACTACCACGCAAGAACGATAGACTCGATCTACCACAATAGCATCCCCCACTGGTGTAGACACATAAACAGGAACCCTCAAGGGATCACGGGGCACATTCAAATACGAGGCAAAATAGGATGAAACATACAAATAAGTAGACCCCGGATCAAACAAAACAGAAGCAACTCTATCAAAAACTGAGATGATACCTATAATAACAGTGTCGGAGGATTCTGCCTCAAGTCTAGATGGAAAAGCATATAGTCTGGGCGGAACCCCATCACCCTGAACCACATCTCTGGGAGGACCTCCACCTCTAGTAGGTTGGCCTCCACCTCTAGCTATTTGTCCTCCACCTCTAACATTCTGGCCTCTACCTCTGACTACCTGACCCCTAACCCTTGTTGGCTGGGCAAGTGGTACTGCAACTGGTGTCAGAACTATGGAACGAGAACCCTGGTACTGATGCTGACTGCTCAAAAATTTTGGAAAAACTCTCCGAACATGTCCATATTCACAACATTCAAAACATACCTCCTGATTTGAGGACTAACCCTGACGAACCGGCTGACCACAATAATAACTCTGCAGAGGAGGTTCTCTAATAGGAGCTGAAGGAGCATTGTAGACTGGCTGAGCAGAAGGTGGTGCATAAGAACCACGACCCCCTGAAGTACCATGTGAAACCTGTAGCACTGAATGGAATGGCCTCTACTAAATGAAGTCCCGCCTCCAGATGAGGCACCACTGAAAACATCGGAATGGCGAGGTCTCTTGTCTGACCCCTGACCTTCCATCCCAAGAATGGACTCAACCCTCCTAGCTATATTAGTTGCATCCTGAAGAGAAATCTCGGATCCAGTCTCCTTGGCCATCTGCAACCTGATGGGCTGAGGAAGGCCATCAATAAACCGTCTGACCCTTTCCCTCTCTGTGGGCAATATAAGCATAGCATGCCTAGCCAGATCCACAAAACGAGTTTCATACTTAGTCACAGTCATGTTACCCTGCTGTAGTCGCTCAAAATGACGACGCTTATCCTCTCGAGTAGTGATAGGTAAGAACTTCTCTAAGAAGAGATAGGAAAACTGATCCTAAGTCAGAGCTGGTGTTCTCACTGGCCTAGTCAACAAATAATCTCTCCATCATTTCTTGGCGGATCCACTAATCTGAAAAGCTGCAAAATCGACCCCATTGGTTTCCAAAATACCCATATTACGCGACACGTCATGACAACTGTCCAGATATTCCTGAGGGTCCTCTGAAGTAGCACCACTGAAATGGACAGGAAATAGCTTATTGAACCTGTCAAGTCTCCACAAGGCATCTGATGACATGGTTTCCCCATTAGCGGGCGGCAGTGTTGCAACTGGCTGAATTATCCCAACGGTATTGATCACTGTAGTCTGAACCTGAGGAGTAGTCTGAACTGGGGTATGGGTAGTAGGAGTCGGGACCCCTTCTCCAGCCTGAGATACGGCTGCTGCAACAGTAAAGGTGCCAGTTTGGGCCACACTCTCTATAAGGCCCACTAAGTGGACCAAAGCATCCTGAAGAACTAGGGTAGCAATAAACCCCTCGGGAACCTGAGCTGGTCCCGCTGGGACAGTCTGAGTCAGAACCTCCTCATTAATCTCAATCTGAGGTTCCGTATGGGCTGAGTCCTGCCCCTACCTCGACCTCTGGCGTGGCCTCGGCCTCTTCCCCTAGTAAGAGCTATTGTTGCTAGAGGTCCAGAATTCTGGCAAGCAGAAGATGAAGCACGTGTTCTCGCCATCTGCGAGAGAATAGAAGAATCCAAATCAGCATTTGAGATACAAGAATCGCACGATAGAATAGAAATAAAATGGAGTTGTTTCCTAACTCAATAGCCTCTGAGAGATAAGTACAGACGTCTCTGTACCGATCCTTCAGATTCTACTGAGCTTGTTCGTGTATTGTGAGACCTAAGTAAACCTAGTGCTATGACACCAACTTTTCACGACCCAAATTCCCAACCTTAGGGATCGTGATGGCGCCTAACACCACACTTGCTAGGCAAGCCAATGTTAGAAGTCGATTACTAATTTCCTTAATTAATTATTTAGGCATAAATAAATAAATTCAAAATGAACTTAACTAAAATAATTCCCAACAACATTAAAATAAAATAATAATAATAATAGCCAACTAAATGAAACGAACCACGAACTAATTATATAAATAACTCTAAGACTACCCAGGGTCTAGTGTCACAATCCATGAACTACTAAAGAATACTACAAATAATGGCTGAAAGAAATAGTGTAACTGTTCTGAATAATATAAGATAGTGTATGTAAAAATAGGAGAAGAGTCTCGGAATCTGCGAACGCCGGCAGATGTACCTCGTGTCTCCAAATGAATAGGTGGCCGACCTGAAATCCTCCTACTGCTGAATAGAATCTGGATCTGTGCAAAAGAGCACAGAGTGTAATATCAGTACAACCGACCCCATGTATTGAGTAAGTGCCGATCCTAACCTCGGCGAAGTAGTGACGAGGCTAAGTCGGGCTTCAACATTTTAATCTTTAACAACAATAACTAATGAGCAAGAAGAAGTCTAAACAAATAGATAATTAAGTGTTGCCACCAAATAAAATAAAATAACTCAGCTATAACCAATTCTCAAATATCTCTTCAGAGTTCCAAACTTTAACTTTAAATAAAAATAGTACTAAAATATTTAAAGAGTAGTAAAATAAACATTTTTGCTTTTCAAAACATTGATTCTCTTTTTCTTGAAAAATCAGTAAAATATAAATGTAAATATCCTCCCTTATCACTCCTTGTTGCGGCGTGCAACCCGCTCCCACCTGTCCTCCCTTATTGCTCCTCCCTAAAAAACCTCCCTTATTACTCCTGTTGCGGCGTGCAATCCGATCCCACATGTCCTCCCTTATCACTCCTCACTAAAATACCTCCCTTATTACTCCTGTTGCGGCGTGCAACCCGATCCCACCCTTCCTCTCTTATCACTCGTTTTTGAGGCGTGCAACCCGCTCCCACCATACATATCATATCAGTTTGTTCAAAATTTCACAAATCAGGCCAAGCCTTTCACAATACTTTTTTTCAACAATTATAAATAATAAACTGCATTTTTCTCATGACTTCATCAATAACCTCTCAACCATGAAACCAACAAGAATATCAAAATATATACACATTTATTCCCTAAAAACAATATTAAACCTCTCAGCCATATTTATATCACGAGGGAACCAGCTCAAACAACCAATACTCTTTCAAAACAGTCACAACAATAACTAACAACAATTCAAATAGGACAAATAGTCCTAGAAACAATAATGAACACATAATAGTTAAGACAATAATCAAACAAGTGGAGAACGGGAAAGGGGATCATATTTTAGCAAACACTTTGGGTGGTGCATAGATACTCGTCACCACACCTATACACCACGCCCATGCAATTCACATAACAAACAAGTGGGTCGTCCTATTCACTCAAGCTAAAGTTAGGCCAAACACTTACCTCAATTTCGCAGGCCACTCACTACTCAATTATTGCTTTTCCCTTTGAATTCACCTCTACTGCTAAAGGAACAAACTTTATTGAAAAATATAATTTTTCCTAAGTTTTCTAAAAAAAGGGTGAAAACCCGACCCCAGGCCCGCTTGGTCTAAAATCGGGGTCCGGGCCAAATTACGTTTACCCATTCACCCACGAACCCAAATATGCTATTAGTTTTGAAATCCGACCTTAATTTGATATAAAAGTTCGATTTTTGCAAAACTCCCTAATTTTACCCAAATCTTAGATTTTTACCATAAAAAGTCTTTGTTTTTTCTTTAAAAGTGATGCAAAATAGTAAGGAACTGAAAGAACAAAGTTTGGAATTGATTACCTATGACTTGGGAATGAATATTGTTGAATAAAATTGTTTTTAGGGTTGAAAACCTCAAAATTTTGGTGAAGAAAGTGTTATGTCCGTTCTTTAACAGGTATTTATATTAGCTGGGCAAGGCAACTGTGCGATCGCGGATGAAGAGGTGTGATTGCACAATGTAAGGGATTTTTGGTCAGTGCTATCGCATGGGGAGGGGTGCGATCGCACAGGATATTGGATTTCCCTCCCCCAGGCCAAATTTAAAAGTAGTGCTATCACACTGATACTGGTGCGTTCGCACAGGGTTGGGGCTGCTGTCCTATGCGATCGCAGGCTTCTGAGTGCAATCGCACATCACAAATCCTGGGACCCTTGAAGACTACATTATGCCATCGCGGTCGTACCTATGGGATCGCACAGTACAAAAACCTGGACACCAGATATTGAAAAACCAGTAGTTATTTTCAAGTGTAAAACACCCCGTGGCCTACCCGAAACTCACCCGAGCCCTCGGGGCTCCAAACAAATCATGCCCGCAAGTCTAAAAACATAATACGGACTTGATCGTGCGATAAAATCATGAAAATAACATGTAAATGTTCGAACTAAACCTCAAAACTCATCATTTTCAACATAAACTCTTAAAGTTCATAATTTCTCAATCGGATGTCCGAATCACGTCAAACGAACTTCGTTTTTCACCAATTTCACAGTTAATCCTTAAATATCATAACAAAGCTGCTCCGGGCTCCGGAACCAAAATACGGACCCGATATCAATGGTGTTTAGCATTATTTCTTTCCTTTAATTTCAGCAAAACAATTTCTTTCAAAAATTGGTTTCTAAGGCTTGGGACCTCAGAATTCATTTTTGGGCATACGCGCGCGTCCCATGTTTCATTGCGGACCTCCTGGGATCGTCGAAACATAGATCCGAGGTCCATTTACTCAAAATGCTGACCAAGGTCAACTTTTACCAAATTTAAATTCTAAAAATCACTATTTCTCATATTTTCACATAAAAGCTTTCCGGTTTCACGCTTGGACGACGCACGCAAATTGAGGTATTTAAATTTAGTATTTTTATGGCTTTTAAGCATGGAACGAAGTCTAAAATGACCCCTTGGGTCATCACATAACCCACCTGTGGAAAAATCACCAACTGACCCCTTCTAACGATGCTAAAATGCACGCCCTCTGCAACATCAGTACCCCATCCTAAGCCTGCTCTCATTCACCAACTTTACCAGTCCGTCTGCTCCTCATGGACATCTACTAAATGCGCTACGATATCCTCAAATTCACCTGCCATATTGCACCCTTCCTCATCCCTAATAAATCATCTCTGTTGCATCCAACCTTCCGCCGAATAACCAACATTTCGGTTAAGCTCGTGGACCCAATCATTGTCCACTAAAACTCTTAAATCACTCCAAACTTTTCCTCAAGATGGGCAGCTGTCTTACCACTGAACTCATAGGCTGCACTGCCACTCTTCCCACTTAGTTAAACTCATTCCTTTAAACCACTACCCGAACTTTGTCTCTCATGCCTGACATTTTAGAGATTTAGCCGCTACCTGACACTTCTCGCATGTCTTCCTTCATTGCATGCTTCTCAATTTCGGCCTCAATTCAATCATTCTTTGCAACACCCAAACCAGCAGATCACCATACTTTGACTCCCCGAAGATCATCTTTCTCGAGCTGCCTTCAGTATAAATGACTATTCAGTTCTGAACCACCACACACCACGATCTATGACAACTGCTTCTTCAATACTTCTTCGTAGTACTCTGAACCCATTCCACCGAGGAAACCATGGCACCGACGAACTTAACACATTCAATTCGATTAAAACAACGATACCACACATAGATGAAAACTCCACCTCTCTTTATAACACCAAGTCTTACTACCTTACCAATCCGAATCGGATCGTTCATATGCTCTTCTTCTGCCTGAACTAAAATATTGAAACCTCGAAATCACACTCTGAGAAGACCTCCCTTCAAACCATCAATTACCCCGACATATGGGCAATCATTTTACCATCATAACAACGTTGCACGATAACCAATCGTAAGCATCTCAACAACTTGAGCATGTCCTCTAGGCTCCACAAACACAGCTACTAAGCTGGAACAACATAATATTCTTCTTCATGGCGACAACAACAACCCAAACAACTATGTACGGAAAACATCACGCACCATATCTGTAGAACCATTACAATTCCTCAAATTCCCTATTCATAACAAGCGTTTCGCAACGCATAAGATTCAGTAGAAAGAAACATAGGCATAAGCCTTAAGGGGATCTAATCGCACGATGAGGAAGCAAGAAGGGAAGTACTCCTAACAGCCTTGTAGCCTCTCGAAGATAAGTACAAACGTCTTCGTACCGATCCGCAAGACTCTACTAGACTTGCTCATGACTCGTGAGACCTAATGGAACCTATTGCTCTGATACCATGTTGTCATGACTCGAAATCTATTAAGGTCGTGATGGCGCCGGATACCAATGTCATGCAAGCCAATCATTCATTTGTTGAAATAATTCCTGTTTTTAACACTTTGGAAATTGTAACTTTTCACGTTAATACATAGTAACTAGGTAGAAATGCATTTAAGTAAGCAACCGTCTATTTTTCCAATTTGATTAAAATACAGCCCGAATACACCCCATAACCCGGTGTCACAAGTACATGAGCAATTTCTAAGAATTTAAACAAATATACAAGCTTGTCCGAGAAACAAATTGGATAAGGACTTTAAAATAAAGTACAAATACATATGAGGAAGAATCTGTCGGCTGCGGGTTGTCTCCGAGTGTTGCAGCCCGTCTAAGTCTCCAAGTCAGCCACTCTGCTATGAAGGTACATGTGCAACAAAATGCACAGCAAGTGTAGCATGAGTACGAAAACAACGTGTACTCAGTAAGTATCCCGCCTAACCTAAGAGAGGTAGTGACGAGAGGTCGACTTAGGCACTTGCTATAAGTCGATTAAATATAATCAAGTGAGGTTCTAAGCATGATTATCATATAAAATCAATTAATAACCAGGGATAAGAAACATCAAACTTATTTCACCTTTTACACATCATTTCTTCTTCAAATGGACTCTGGTTTCCACCAAATTTCACAGGTAGTATTTAGACATTATGTCATGACCCGAAATCTATTAAGGTCGTGATGGCGCCAGACACCATTGTCAGGCAAGCCAATCAATCATTTGTTGAAATAATTCTTGTTTTTAACACTTTCGAAATCATTACTTTTCACGTTAATACATAGTAACTAGGTAGAAATCCATTTAAGTAAAGGCAACAGTCTATTTTTCCAATTTGATGAAAATACAGCCCGAATACACACCAGAACCTGGTGCCACAAGTACATGAGCAATTTATAAGAATTTATACAAATATACAAGCTTGTCCGAGATACAAATTGGACAAAGACTTTAAAATAAAGTACAAATACATATGAGGAAAACTCTGCCTGCTGGGGGTCGTCTCCGAGTGTTGCAGCCCGTCTAAGTCTCCAAGTCAGCCACTCTGCTATGAAGGTACCTGTTCAACAAAATGCACATCAAGTGTAGCATGAGTACGAAAACAACGTGTACTCAGTAAGTATCCCGCCTAACCTCATAGAGGTAGTGATGAGAGGTCGAATTAGGCACTTGCTATAAGTCGATTAAATATAATCAAGTGAGGTGCTAAGCATGAGTATCATATAAAATCAATTAATAACCAGGGATAAGAAACATCAAACTTATTTCACCTTATACACATCATTTCTTCTTCATTTAATCTGGCATTTCAACTTTTCCTTAAGCCGATAAACATGTATAAATCACAAGAAATACGCAGTATTTATCATTACAAATCACAGGAAATACACAACATTTATCATGCGCAATCAAAATGCCGAGGCTCGAACGACGCATACCAACAATAATAAACTGTGCACTGTCGAGGGTCGAACGAATCGAACCATAGATGCATCTATTTTCCCCACTCGCGAATCGATCATGCGACGCGGTAAACATAATAATAATAAGGTTATCCTGCTCGCGAATCATACCTGCGACTTAGGTGCTCATAGGTACACATATTCACATAATAAATCCACATTCTTATCAATAAAACAGCTTCTCAAGAAATAATAAGATTCTCTATAGGTGAACATGAAGATAGTATTTAAATCATTTCTGAAAATTCATTTGCCAAGTTCGAAAGGGTTTAAATATCACCGATTCATCTGGGACACAATTATGCAAGAAAGGACCCATTCTCTTCTCAATTGATTAAGGAAACTAAGCTCTAACCTTTTAAGTATTCAATTACTAACTCGATCATCTCACCAGGCTAATATCTTTGATAAAATCACAAGTACAACAAGTAAGGCATGCTCGTGGGTCCTAGACTACCTAGACATGGCATAATAGTAGCTGCGCACGGACTCCCGTCACCTCGTGCGTACGTAGACCCCGCAAATAATAACATATATTCATTTAGTTCACCTATGGGGACAATTCCCTCTCACAAAGTTAAATGGGAGACTTACCTCGCTCCAAAATTTCCATAGCCGACTTCCAAGCCCTTCCAACGACTCCAATTGATTCACAACACGCCAAAACTACCAAATAACGGGCAAAGCAATGAAAATTCACTCTAATACTCGCAAAAAATTCAAATTATATAATTTCCCAACTCCGCTTAATGAATTGACCAAAATGCCCTCGGGCCCACATGCCTGGATTGCAAAATTTCACGAAGATAAACTCTACCCGTAGCTTTACTAGTTCAAATATACAATTTACTCAAATATTCATGCTCAATTCGTGGCTAAAATCCAAATTACCAAATTTCTAGGTTTTCTTCAAATTTCCCAATTTTCCCACAATTTTCATGTTCAAATCCATGTTATAACCTTGTATTTAACTTGGAAATAAGTGGAGACAACTTACCTTGTGATCCTTGACGAAATTCCCTCCTTGAAGCTCCTCAAAATCGCCCACGCCAAATGAAAATAGGAGGAGAAATGACATGATTCTCGCTTAAAAATATTCTGCCCAGGCCTCATTTCCGCACCTGCGCTTCCACAGGTGCACCCAAACTCACGCACCTGCGGCCTCTTCAGCTCCAGCCCAAAACTCGCTCCTGCGGCTCCGCACCTGCGGCCAAAGCCTCGCAGGTGCGGTCACACCAGATGACAGCAACTTCAACTCTTCTTCAACTCCAAATTGGATCCGTTAACCACCCGGAATCCACCTGAGGCCCCCGGGACCCCGTCCAATTACACCAACCTGTTCCAAAACATGGCACGGACTTGCTCGAGGCCTCAAATCACATCAAACAACATCTAAACGACGAGTCGCTCTCCAATCCAAATCTTTAAGAACTTAGAATATCAAACTTCTACATCCGACGCCGAAACCCATCAAATTACATCCGATTGACCCCAAATTTTGCACACAAGTCATATTCGACATTACAGACCTTCTCCAACTTCCGAAATCTCATTCCAACCCAGATATCAAAATTTCTTCTTCCGATCAGATACTTGAAAAACCTTCAAATTTCTATCTTAAGCCAAATGACTTCAAACTGATCTCCGGACATCCAAATTCACTTCCAATCGCGTCCCCAACTCCATAATCACCATACAAAGATATTCCCAGACTCGTAATCCCAAACGAACATCAATATCTCTAAAATGCGCTTCAAGCCAAATTTAAGAAATTCTTTCAAAAATGCTGACTTCCACAATATATGTCGAGACGCTCCCGGGTTATCCAAAACCCGATCCGAACATACGCCCAAGTCCGAAATCATCATACAAACCTGATGGAACTTTCAGATCTTGATTTCGAGGTCGTTTACTCAAAATCCTAGTCTTATTTAATTCTTCCAATTTTTGGCTTCTGAAATGAAAACTTTTCTTTCAATTTAACTCCGAACTTCCGGAATTTCAACTCCGACCATAAGCACAAGTCAGAATCCCGGAAATGAAGTTGTTCATGAATTTTAACCGCTGAACGACGCGCTAGAGCTCAAAACAACCGGTCGGGTCGTTACACATTATAACAAACTTGTACCGGACTCCGAAACCAAAATACGGGCCCGATACCAACAGATTCAAATATTAATTCATTTCTTTATTTCCTTAAAAATCCATAACAACAAGTTTCTTCAAAAATGATTTCTAAAGCTACGGACCTCGAAATTCGATTGCGGGCATACGCCCAAGTCCTATATTTTACTGCGGACCTCCCGGGACCGTCGGTGTAACGACCTGACCAGTAGCTTTGAGCTCTAGTGCGTCGTTCTGCGGTTTGAGGACATGCGAAGCTTCATTTCAGGTATTATGACTCGTAGGCGTGGTCGGAGTTGAATTTCAGGCAGTTCAGAGTCAAATTGGAAACAAAAATTTTATTTCGGAAGCATTAAGTTGGAAGAATTGACTAAGATTGGAATTTAGAGTAAATGACCTCAAAATCAGGATTTAAAGGTTCCAGGAGGTTTGTATGATGACTTCGGACTTGGGCGTATGTTCGGATCGGGCTTTGGATAACCCAAGAGCATTTCAACATATATTGTGGAAGTTAGCATTTTAGAAGGAATTTCATAAGTCTAGGTTGAAAGGCATTTTAGTGATATAGATGTCTGTTTGGGATACTGAGTCTGGGAATAGCTCCGTAAGGTGATTCTGGAGTCGGGAGCCCGATCGGAAGTGAATTCAAATGTCCATAGGTAATTTTGAAGTCATTTGGCTAAAGATTGAAATTTGAAGGTTTTTGAGAAATCTGACCGGAAGTGAAAATTTTGATATAGGGGTCGGAATGCGATTCTGTAAGTTGGAGAAGGTCCGTAATGTTGCATGTGACTTGTGTGCAAAATTGGAGGTCAATCGGACGTGATTTGATAGATTTCGGTATCGAATGTAGAAGTTTCAATTCTAAAGTTCATTAAGCTTGAATTGGGGTGAGATTCATGATATCGACGTTGTTTGATGTGATTTGAGGCCTCGAGCGAGTTTGTATCATGTTTTGGGACATGTTGGTATAATTGGTTAGGGTCCCGAGGGCCTCGGGTGGATTTCGGAAGGTTAACGGAATAGATTTCGGACAAAGGAGCTACTGATTTTCTGCTGCAACAATTGGTTTTGGACAGCAATTGGTGCGATCGCAAAGCTAACTTTGGAAGCGTATATATCAAAATCTATAAGGAATCTGAAAATTTGCAAAACGTAAATGTTGTAGCCCTTGCATTCTAGTTTCCAGAAAGTTAAACCATTCATGATTTGGATATTTGATCCGAAAGTTATGGTCAATTGATGATGGCTAGTGAAGGAGTTTCGGCAGAATTTATTGATGCATGGAGCCGACCTTGGAGGATCATATCTCGGAATATATAAAGAGTTATATGGTGTACAACCTATCAAATGAAAGATATTCGAGTGTAGTTTCTAAATGTTCAAACTGTTTGTCATTTGGATATTTATACAAGGAGTTACAGGCGTTTCAATAGAAAGTGTACAACAGGGGAAAATTGTAATAGGATGTACAACCTGCACAACGCAAAGTACAACTCGATGAAGCACCTGGGAAGATTGTTTTAGAAACGAGTTTTGGCCAATTTCTCTCATTTTTCATTTGGTGTGGCGATTTTTGGGAGCTTCAATGGAGGATTTTCATCAAAGCAACTCTAGGTAAGTGATTTCTTCTCATCTTTGAGCTAAAACACTTGGGTTATACATAGATTAGACATGAAATTGGTGGGAATTTGGGATTTTTGAACAAAGACCTAGAATGTGTATTTTTGGATTTTGCCCAGAATTTGAGCATGAAATTAAGAATAAATTACATATTGGATTTAGTAAAGTCATGGGTAATCCTTATCTTCGAAAAATTTGGGAATCCGGGCTCCTGGGCCCGAGGGCAATTTTGTCAATTCTTTGAGCGGAGTTGGGAATTTATATAAATTGACTTGGTACAAGTATTAGAGTATACATTGGTTTGCTCGTTATGTGACTAGTTTTGGGACGTTGTGCATCAATTGGAGTCGTCGAAAGGGCTTGGAGGCCGGTTATGAATCTTCAGAGCGAGGTAAGTCTTCTTTCTAACTTTATGAGGGGGAATTGTCCCCATAAGTGAATTAATTGAATATTTGCTACTATTTTGGGGGGCTACGTGCGCACGAAGTGAAGAGAGTCCGTGCGTAGCTACTAATATGCTATGTCCGGGTAGTCTAGGACCCACTAGCATGCTTTACTTGTTGTACTTGTGATCTTGTCAATGAAATTTCATGTGATACTATCAAATTAGTAATTAAATACCTAAGAAGGATAGAGTTTACTTTTCTTAATTATCTAGAAAGAGAATTGATTCTTCCTTGGATAATTGGGTTCCGGATAAATTTATAACATTTGAAACCCTATCGAATTTGGAAAATAAATCTCCAGAAAAGCTTTAAATACTATTTTCATGTTCATTTAAAAGAGAATTTTATCATTTTCTTGAATAGCTAATTTCCTGATAAAAATATGGTTTTCTGTGTGAATATGTGTATCTATGGGTACCAGAGTCGCATGTATGATTCGCGAGAAAATAACCTTATTATTTATGTATGACCGCGTCGCATGATCAATTCGCGAGCGGGGAAAAATAGATACATCTATGGTTCGAACCGTTCGACCCTTCGACAATGCACATTTTATTATTGTTGGTCTGCGCCGTTCCACCCTCGGTATTTCTTGCGCATGATAATTGCTGCGTACTTTCTGTAATTATTACCTGCTTATTGGCCTGTGGATTATAAATTGTCAACTGAAATGATGAAGATTTAAAGTGTTAAATGTATTCTTATCCCTGATTTTATTAAATTGCCTATGATATTCATGCTTGGTATCTCACTTGATTATACTAAATTGAACTCTAGCAATTGTCAAATTCGACCTCTCGTCACTACCTATCTGAGGTTAGGCGGGACACTTACTGAGTACACGTTCTTTTCGTAATCATGCTATACTTACTGTGCATTTTCATTGCATAGGTACATTCATAGAATTGTGGATGACTTGGAGACTTACGCTAGCTGCAACATCCGGAGGCGACCCGCAGCCGACAAAGTCTCCCTCAGATAATATTGTATTTATTTTCATTTTTAATTCCTTGTCATGTTTTTGTTCCGTTCAAGTATTGTAGTATCTGTATATTTCTTTGAAATTTTCTCATGCACTTGTGACACCGGGTTGTGGGATTTATTACTGTATTTATTTACTATTTAAACTTGCTAAAGATGTTATTGTTTACTTAGTAGAAATTTGATAATTATTATTTAAGCAAATTAAAAAGGAATGATTTCAAAATATTATAATAAATATTTTATTAATTATTAAGTGTTGGCTTGCCTGACCGGGGGTCCGGCGCCATCACGACCTTTATGGATTTTGGGTCGTGACAGTCAGAACACGGGTCCGGGTCTGTTTGCTTAAAATGTTTACCAAAGTTAACTAAAATTCAAAATTGTAACTCTAAAATTTATTATTTCTTATATTTCACATAAAGGTTTCCTGGATTCACGCCCAGACAGTGCACGCAAATTGAGGTAATTAAAATTAATCGTTTTAAGGCTAATGAGCCCGGAATGGAGTCTTAATTCATAAGATGATCTTGTGGGTCATCACAATAATTCTCCTATATTAGCTGTGAGGAACCACGTTGTGTAATCGGAACATTCATTTTTTTTTAGAATTCATCTCGCCGTATTCTAGGACTCTTTACAATCTCAATTTGTGCATTTGGTTCCAACATACTTTTTTTCCTTTTTTTAAATTTATAAATAGCTAAAGTACTAAAGAAAAAAATAATAATATTAAAATAAAAATCTTTTTAGGTCTCAAATTTAGAGTCACAAAAGAAAGCTTGAAAGAAACCGTGAAAATACATATTCTATGTGTAATAGACTGGACTAGCTTTTAGACTTTATTAGTCATGGGATTCGATTTTGATATAAAGAAGAAAATTTACCGAGCCAATAATTAATTTACACAATTAGATGGTTAACCAACCACTGACTTAGGCATACCGACCACCATGAAATTACTCCTGTATAAATGGCTCTGTTTTTGTAGAGGCCTTATGTAACACCCCGTGTCACGACCAAAATCCTAATTCAGGTCGCGATGGCGCCCAACAACGGGGTTAGGCAAGCCAATATAGAATCACTAGATGATATCCCTTTGCCTGTCTGATCTAAACATGTTGGAAATTTCCAATTTTAAACAATTAACAAAATGCTAGCATAATACGACCTAAAAATAATAAAAATAGGAAGGCACATGGCCAAACCGAAGCACATATATAGATACACAGCCCAAACCCAAAAGACAAACTGCGTGTGTTCCAGGAACTAGCATCACGAGTGTCATGGGCAACTACTGAATATACAATGACTACAATATATACAGAGTCTCAGTCTGAATGAAATGGACAGAGAATATAACAAAAGAACTCCAGGGTGCTGCTAGGAAGTCGCCGGGAAAGCAGCTCACTGTGAAGTATGACCACGCTATCAACAACTAGCACCGACCTTATGATCAGACGTACAAGCCTCCGGACCTGTACAGTCAAGTACAAAAAAGAAAAGAAAGTGCAGCATGAGTACATATTAAATAAATATGTACCCAGTGAGTATCCCGCCTAAACTCGAAGAAGTAGTGACGAGAGGTCGACTCGATACTCACTAAGGTCCAACAGTAATAACATATGATAGATTATAATGAAATACGGAAGGCATGTCAGGGAAATAAGCAACAAGTATATATAACAAAAGCAGAAATCCAAACCATTGCTGAACTAAACGATAAAGCACTTTCAAGGGTAAGACCACCGAACGAAACAATAATCACAAATTCTTAGATCCGTCGTGGCATACGGCCCGCTCCCATAAGGTACCTTCTAAACTCGCTGTGGCGTATGACCCGATCCCATATGTATATCATAATTTTTCCTCAACACTACCGTGGCGTACAACCCGATCCCATATATATTATAATTTCTTTTCAACTCTGCCGTGGCGTACGCCGCGATCCCATATAGACATAATAACTCTCAAACCTGCCGTGGCGTACGACCCGATCCCAATATCATACAATACCTACTTTCCATAACAAATTCCTTGCCATTCAACAATTTTCCATGAAGCCTCAGAGGAACAACACTATACAAAACATAATCTCATATATGGCGTCACAATAAATCATATAAAGCATTACAAGGAAAACATATCAGGCATTACGAGGAAAAAAAAGCATATAAGGCATTACAAGAAAGCATAAAAGGCATGATGTGGGTCTAAATACCCGGACATAACAATAATAGCCGCTACGTACGGACTCTCGTCACTTGGCGCGTACGTAGCCCCCAAACAATTTACACATAGCATATACATCACCTATGGGGACAATTCCCTCTTACAAGGTTAGAAAGGAGACTCACCTCGTGTCGAATCTACCCCTCGGACCACAATTGCGCCCGAAACTCCGAACTCTACACCCGAGGACTCGCAACTAGCCAAATATAGTATAATTGAATCAATGCTAAGCTCAAAGAAGGAGAATTAATAAGAAATCCTAAATTTAAGCATTCTTGAAGGTTTTGTTTTTTTGGAATTTCGACCCCGGGCCCGCTTGGTTCAAACAAGAGGCTCGGACCAAAACCCGATCACCCATAACCCCACGAATTAGAATATATAATTTGTTTTGAAATCCGACCCCAATTGGGGTTGAATTGCCCAAAATTCATGGGATAACCTAACTCTACCCAAAACCCCTAATTTCTACTTTGATGTTAGGATTTTAGGCCTAGATTCTAGTGTGAATTTTTTTGAAAAGAAGTTAAGGAGTAAAGAAAATGAGTTAGAAATCACTTACAAAAATTTTGGAGAAGAAGGAGTGTTTGGAAAATCGCCTCTTATGTTTTTAGGGCTTTGAAATATGAAAATAACTGAAATTCCCGTATAATTATACCCATTTCTGGTCCCCCACCACGGTCAGCGAAAAATTGACCGCGGCCGCGAAGGCAAAAATCATGAAAAGCTGAAGAAAACCCAAGAAAATGACTGATGTGACATGCTTTAGTATTTTTGCCATAACGTTCGCTACAGATGTCAAAATTACGATTTCGGTATTTTTCTAGAAACTAGACACGAAGGGATACAACTTTTGTTTTTGAATCATCTCAAAATTATTTCTAAATCAAAAGTTATAAGCCTTCGAAGTCGGACCAGTGCCCAGCCCTCCACCGCGGACCGCGAAAAATGACCGCGGCCGCGAAGACCTTACCGCGGTCCGCGAAAAAAGGACCGCGGACGCGGTGGGAAGTTCAAAGAACTTTACTCTACTGTATTATAAGCCTAAAAATATCCTGGGACCTACCCGAAAGTCACCCGAGCCCTCGGAACCTCAAACCCAATGTACACACGACTTCAAAATCATCCTACGGACTTATTCGAGTAATGAAACCACCAAAATAACATCAAAAACAATGAATTAAACTCCAAAATCTATAGAATTTTTTCAAACATCATAAACTATCAAATTTTCCATTTTATATCCGAAACTCGTCAAATCAAGTCCGTTTCACACCAAATTTTAGAGACAACACATATTAACTATATCGAACCTGTTCCGGACGCCGGAACCTTAATACGGGCCCGTTATCACAGGCTTCACATCAATGTTCATTTTCATAAGCCTTTATTATTTACAGAAAACAATTTTCTTTAAAAATTTATTTCTCGGATTTGGGTCCTCGGAATTCGATTTCGGGCATACGCCCAAGTCCCATATTTTCCTACGGACCTTCTGGGACTGTCAGATCACGGATCCGGGTCCGTTCACCAAAAGTGTTGACCAAAGTCAACTTTATTTAATTAATTATCATAAATTCAACTCTTTATCAAGTTTCCACATAAAGGCTTCCCGGCTACGCGCCCGGGCTGCGCACGCACATCGAGGTGAGATTGACGGAGGCTTTCGGGGCCTTGGAACATAGTCATAATTAAATTTACATAAGATGACCTTTTGGGTCATCACAATCTCCCCCTCTAAAACAAACGTTCGTCCTCGAACGGATGTAGCATCGTACCTGAAGTGCTGAATAGCTGTGGATACCTGCTCCGCATGTCCTCCTCGGATTCCCAGATCGCCTCATCGACTGGTTGGCCCCTCCACTGGACCTTTACGGCAGAATTTCTCTTAGATCTTAACTGGCGGTCCTGCCTATCAATAATAGCAACTGGCTCCTCCTCGAAGCCCAACTTTTCATCTAACTGAATAGTGCTGTAATCAACCACATGCGAGAGGTCGGCGTGATACCTCCGAAGCATGGATACATGAAAGACTGGATGAATTCCTGATAAGGCTGGAGGTAAAGCAAGCTCATAAGCAACCTCTCCGATTCGCCTCAATACCTCGAAAGGGCCTATAAACCTGGGACTCAACTTGCCTTTCTTCCCAAATCTCATAATGTCCTTCATCGGCGAAACCTTCAACATAACCATATCTTCCTCCATGAATGCTACATCACGTGCTCGATGGTCTGCGTAACTCTTTTGTCTGGACTATGCTATGCGGAGCCTCTCCTGAATAATCTTCACCCTCTCCAAAGCATCGCTCACCAGATCTTTGCCATATAGCTTGGCCTCACCAGGCTCAAACCACCCAATCGGAGAACGACATCGCCGGCCATATAAAGCCTCAAATAAAGCCATCTCGATGCTGAACTGATAGCTATTGTGTATGCAAACTCCGCCAAAGGCAAGAACTGGTCCCACTGACCTCCAAAGTCAATCACACAAGCCCTGAGCATATCCTCCAAAATTTGAACTGTACGCTCTGACTGGACATCAGTCTGAGGGTGAAATGATGAACTGAGGTATATCTGAGTACCATCTCGCTGTGCAAAGATCTCTAGAAATGCGAAGTGAACTGAGGACCTCGATCTGATATAATAGACACCGGCACCCCATGCAATCGGAAAATCTCTCACATGTAAATCTGAGCCAGCCTCTCTGTCGTATAAGTAGTAGCCACATGAATGAAATGCGCCGATTTAGTCAATCTATCCACAATGGCCCAAACCACGTAAACCTTCCGCAAAGTCCGAGGCAACCCAACTACTAAGTCCATGGAGATGCGCTCCCATTTCCACTGAGGAATGGGCATTCGCTGAAACAAGCCCCCTGGCCTCTGGTGCTCGTATTTAACCTGCTGACAATTAAGACACCTGGCCACATACTGAACAATGTCCTTCTTTATCCGCCTCCACCAGTAATGCTGCTTCAAATCACGATACATCTTCATCGCTCCTGGATGAATAGAATACCGAGAACTGTGCGTCTCTGCTAGAATTGTTTTCCTCAGGCCATCGATATTAGGAACACATAAACGGCTCTGGAGCCTCAAAACACCATCCTCGCCCAAAGTAACCTCCTTGGTCCTGCCCTGGACCACCGTATCCCAAAGCTCTGCAAGGCATGGATCATCAAATTGTCGAGCCTTAATCTCCCCCAACAATGATTACTGAGCAACTACATGAGCCAAAACTCGATGAGGCTCCAAAAGGTCCAATCGCACAAGGCGATTGGCCAAGGACTGAATGTCCAAGGCTAAGGGCCTCTCCTCGGCTGTAATGTAGGCCAAACTACCCATACTCGTTGCTCTCCTGCTCAAAGCATCCGCTACTACATTCGCCTTGCCCGGGTGGTACAAAATTGTAAGATCATAGTACTTTAACAACTCAATCAACCTCCGCTGCCTCAAATTAAGGTCCTTCTGCTTAAGCAAGTACTGCAAGCTGCGATGATCAGTGTAGACCTCACAATATACACCATACAAGTAATGCTGCCATATATTTAACGCATGAACAATCGCCGCCAACTGCAAGTCGTGTACATGATAATTCTTCTCATGAACATTTAGCTGTCGTGAAGCATAAGCAATAACCCTGCCATCCTGCATCAACACACATCCCAACCCGATGTGTGAAGCGTCACAATATATAGTATATAACCCTGACTCAGAAGGTAATGATAGAACTGGTGCGGAAGTCAATGCTGCCTTGAGCTTCTGAAAGCTCGCCTCACAATCATCTGATCATCGAAACGGGGCATTCTTCTGAGTTAACCTAGTCGGTGGAGATGCAATAGAGGAGAACCCATCCACGAATCGATGGTAATAGCCTGCTAAACCCAGAAAACTCCTGATCTCTGAAGCTGAAGTAGGACGCGACCAACTCTGAACTGCCTCAATCTTCTAAGGATCAACCTTGATACCCTCACCGGACACCACGTGCCCCAAAAATGCCACCGACTCCAACCAGAACTCGCCTTGGAGAACTTAGCATATAGCTTCTGCTCTCGCAAGGTCTGAAGCACGACTCTCAAATGTTGCTCGTGCTCACCAAGGCTTCGTGAGTAGATTAGTATATCATCAATGAAAACAATAATGAAGGAGTCGATAAACGGCCTGAACACCCTATTCATCAAGTCCATAAATGCTGCTGGGGCATTGGTCAAGCCAAAGGACATCACTAAGAACTCAAAATGGCCATATCTGGTACGAAATGCAGTCTTCGGAACATCAAAAGCCCGAAGCTTCAACTGTTGATAACCCGATCTCAGGTCAATCTTAGAAAACACACGAGCACCCTGCAATTGATCAAACAAATCATCGATGCGCGACATAGGATACTTATTCTTGATGGTCACTTTATTTAGCTGGTGATAGTCAATGCACATCCGCATAGACCCATCCTTCTTCTTCACAAATAAGACTGGAGCACCCCACGGCGACACACTCGGCCTGATGAACCCCTTGGCCAACAACTCCTCAAGCTGCTCCTTCAACTTCTTTAGCTCCTTAGGAGCCATACGATAAGGGGGAATGGAAATAGGCTGATTATCTGGAGCCAAATCAATACAGAAGTCAATATCTTGATTTGGAGGCATGCCTGGAAGATCTGAAGGAAACACATCCGGAAACTCTCGAACAATAGGCACTGAATCAATGGTAGGAGACTCGGCGGTGGTGTCTCACACATAATCAAGTTAATCCAAACAACCCTTCTCGACCATACGCCGAGCCTTTATGAAGGAAATGACCCGGCTGGAGGCACGAACTGAAGAACCTCTCCCCTCTAGCCTAGGCGACTCAGGCATGGCTAAAGTGACTATCTTGTCATGGCAATATAACAAAGCATGATAAAGAGATATCCAATCCATGCCTAGGATAACCTCAAAATCAATCATATCCAGCAATAAAAGATCTGCTCTGGTATTGAAACCGCAGAAAGTGACGACACAAGACCGGTAGACTCGGTCTACCACCACAGAATTGCCCACAAGAGTGGACACATATATAGGAGAACCCAAGGACTCACGAGAAATATCCAGAAAATGAGCAAATAGTACGGAAACATATGAATACGTGGATCCTGGATCAAATAGTATCGAAGCCTCCCTACCACATACTAAGATAATACCTGTGATTACGACGTCTGAGGCCACTGCATCTGATCTGGCCGGAATGGCATAAAATCTGGCTGAGGCTCCTGAAGACTGAACTTCCCTAGAGTGAACATGAACTAACTGACCTCGTCATAGGTGGCCTCCCCCTCTAGGACGACCCCTGCCGACCTGTCCTCCACCTCGAGGTGGCCGGACTGCTGGTGCTGAACTCATAGGCTAATAACTCTGCTGCACTGCCTTGCCCCGATACCTGGGACAATACCTCCATGTATGACCCGTCTCCCCACACTCGAAACAACCTCCTGGTGCTACAGCCCGCTGCCTAAAAGAGCAAGAACCCTGAATAGCCGGAGGGCGGCGTGAACCCTCTAGTAAGGCACTGAAATAGGAACTAGAGGATCTCTGATGACTGGAATAACTGCTGGGTGCACCCTGGATGGTTGGTGGATGGTAAGAGCGCTCTGGCATGGCACTAAACTGAGACCTCGCTGAAATACCCCTGGGAGGTAGTGGAGGTGCTGAATATGAAGGCCTACTGAATTGGCCGCCTCCGAACTGACCTCTACCCCTAGCTGGAGCACCCCTGAAGTCACCTGTGAACCTGTCCCTCTTGTCCTGCTGATCTGGTTGACCCTGCTCCCTGCTCCTCGTACGGTAACCCTCAATCCGTTGAGCTATCTCGACTACAAGCTGGTATGGGGTACCCATCTCTACCTCTCTGGCCATAGAGGCCCTAATACCTGGATGCAAGCCTGCCACAAACCGCCGCACCCTATCGGCATCCGTAGGCAATCATAAGGGCATGGCAAGATAACTCGGAAAATCTAGCCTCATAATCGGTCACTCACATCTGCCCCTGCTCTAGTCGCTCAAACTGACCCCGTAGCTCCTCCCTCTCAGAAGGTGGAATGTATCTGTCTAGAAATAGCTGAGCGAACTGATCCCAAGTGATAGGAGGAGAATCTGCTAGCCTGCTGAGAATATATGACTGCCACCACCTGCGAGCTCTGCCCTCTAACTGAAATGTGGTGAAATCCACTCCATGGGACTCCAAAATCCTCATGTTGTGTAGTCTTTCCCTGCACCTATCAATAAAATCCTGAGCATCCTCTCCCCGCTCACCCCCAAAGATTGGAGGGCAAAGTCGGGTCCATCAATCCAACATTATCTGTTGGTCACCCTCTGCAACTGGCCTGGGATCTGGGGCTGCTACTACGGGCTGAACCCCTCCCACGGGCGGTGTGCCCGGGGTATGACGTGTTGCTGCTACCTGACATGTGGCCTGAGCGGTAGGGGTCTGGACTCCCCCTCCTACCTAAGAAGTAGCGGGGTCGGTTGGAAATAATCCAACCTGAGACATAGTGTCCTTGAATCTCAGCATACGGCCCATTACGTCCTAGAAGCCTGGCCCTGTCATGAAATCCACTAGAGCAGGTGCTACTGGAGGCACCTCATCCTGCTCCTCCATAATAGGGTCCTTATGTGGTGCCACTGGTGTAGCTCTGGGACGCCCTCGTCCCCTGCCTCGAGCAGGTGCTCTACCCCTGCCTCTACTCCGACCTTGGGCAGCTGGGGCAGCGGTCTCTCCCGGACCAGGAACATTGGATGCACGTGTCCTCACCATCTGTGAGAGAATAGAAGAATAAGTTTGATTACATCATAGATTGCACGACAGGATATGAATAAAGGGAAGTTTCCTAACACCCCAAAGCCTCCTGAAGAAAAGTACAGACGTCTTCGTACCGATCCGCAAGACTCTACTGGGCCTGCCCGTGACTCGTGAGACTTACGTGAATCTGGGGCTCTGATACCACGTTGTCACGACCCAAATCCTAATTCAGGTCGTGATGTCGCCCAACAACGGGGTTAGGCAAGCCAATATAGAATCACTATATGATATCCCATTTTCTGTCTAATCTAAACATGTCGGAAATTTCCAATTTTAAACAATTAACAAAATGCTAGCATAATACGACCTAAAAATCATAAAAATAGGAAGGCACAGGGCCAAACCGAAGCACATATCCCAAAATACAAACTGCGTGTGTGCCAGGAACTAGTGTCACGGGCAACTACTGAATATACAATGACTACAATATATACAGAGTCTTAGTCTGAATGAAATGGACAGAGAATATAACAAAAGAACTCCAGGGTGCTGCTAGGAAGTTGCCGGGAAAGCAGCTCACCGTGAAGTATGACCACGCTATCAATATCTAGCACCAGCCTGATAATCAGACGTACCAGCCTCCGGACCTGTACAGTCAAGTACAGAAAAGAAATGAAAGTACAACATGAGTACATATTAAATATATATGTACCCAGTGAGTATCCCGCCTAAACTCGAAGAAGTAGTGACGAGAGGTCGACTTGATACTCAAGGTCCAACAGTAATAACATATGATAGATTATAATGAAATACGGTAGGCATGTCAGGGAAATAAGCAACAAGTATATATATCAAGAGCAGAAATCCAAACCATTGCTGAACTAAACAATAAAGCACTTTCAATGGTAAGACTACCGAACGAAACAATAATCACAAATTCTTAGATCCGCCGTGGCGTACGACCCTCTCCCATAAGGTACCTTCTAAAACTCGCCGTGGCGTACGGCCCGATCCTATATGTATATCACAATTTTTCCTCAACACTGCCGTGGCGTACAACCCGATCCCATATATATTACAATTTCTTTTCAACTCTGCTGTGGCGTACGACCCGATCCCATATAAACATAATCACTCTCAAACCTGCCGTGGCGTACGGCCCGATCCCAATATCTTACACTACTTACTTTCCGTAACAAATTCCTTGCCATTCAACAATTTTCCATGAAGCCTCAGAGGAACAACACTATACAAAACGTAATCTCATAGTACATATGGTGTCACAATAAATCATATAAAGAATTATAAGGAAAACATATCAGGCTTTACGAGGAAAAAAAAGCATATAAGGCATTACGAGAAAGCATACAAGGCATGATATGGGCCTAACTACCCGGACATAACAATTATAGCCGATACGTATGGACTCTTAATAGTTGGCGCGTACGTAGCCCCCAAACAATTTACACATAGCATATGCATCACCTATGGGGACAATTCCCTCTTATAAGGTTAGAAAGGAGACTCACCTCGTGTCGAATCTACCCCTTGGACCACAATTGCGCACGAAACTCCGAACTCTACACTCGAGGACTCGCAACTAGACAAATATAGTATAATTGAATCAATGCTAAGCTCAAAGAAGGAGAATTAATAAGAAATCCTAAATTTAAGCATTCTTGAAGTTTTTTTTTTTTGGAATTTCGACCCCGGGACCGCTTGGTCCAAATACGAGGCTCGGACCAAAACTCGATCACCCATAACCCCACGAGTTAGAATATATAATTTGTTTTGAAATCCGACCCCAAATTGGGGTTGAATTACCCAAAATTTCCAATAACCTAACTCTACCCAAAACTCTTAATTTTTACTTTGATGTTAGGATTTTAGGCCTAGATTCTAGTGTGAAGTCTTGTAAAAAGAAGTTAAGGAGTAAAGTGAGTTAGAAATCACTTACAAATGTTTTGGAGAAGAAGGAGTGTTTGGAAAATCGCCTCTTATGTTTTTAAGGCTTTGAAATATGAAAATAACTGAAATTCCCGTATAATTATACCCATTTCTGGTCCCCCACCGCGGTCAGCGAAAAATTGACCGCGGCCGCGAAGGCAAAAATCAAGAAAAGCTGAAGAAAACCCAAGAAAATGAGTGTTGTGAAATGCTTTAGTATTTTGGCCATAACTTTTGCTACAAATATCCAAATTATGATTTTTTTATATTTCTAGAAACGAGACACGAAGGGATACAACTCTCGTGATTGAATAATCTCAAAATTATTTGTATATCAAAAGATATAAGCCTCCGAAGTCGGACCAGTGCCCAGCCCTCCACCGCGGACCGCGAAAAATGACCGCGGCCGCGAAGACCTTACCGCGGTCCGGTGGGAAGTTCAGAGAACTATACTCTACTGTAAGTTAAGCCTAAAAACATCCCGGGACCTACCTGAAACTCACCTGAGCCCTCGGAACCTCAAACCCAATGTACACACGACTTCAAAATCATCCTACGGACTTATTCGAGTAATGAAACCACCAAAATAACATCAAAAACATTGAATACTCCAAAATCTATAGAATTTTCTCAAACTTCATAAACTATCAAATTTTCCATTTTTGATCCGAAACTCGTCAAATCAAGTATGTTTCACACTAAATTTTACAAACAACACATATTAACTATATCGAACATGTTCCGGACGTCGGAGCCTTAATATAGGCCCGTTATCATAGGTTTCACATCAAGGTTCATTTTCATAAGCCTTTATTATTTACAGAAAACAATTTTCTTTAAAATTCATTTCTCGGACTTGGGTCCTCGGAATTCGATTCCGGGCATACGCCTAAGTCCTATATTTTCCTACGGACCTTCCGGGACCGTCAGATCACGGATCTGGGTCCGTTCACCAAAAATGTTGATCAAATTCAACTTTATTCAATTAATTATCATAAATTCAACTCTTTATCAAGTTTACACATAAAGGCTTCCCGGCTACGCGCCCGGGCTGTGCATGCACATCGAGGTGAGATTAACGAAGGCTTTCGGGGCCTCAGAATACAGTCATAATTAAATTTACATAAGATGACCTTTTGGGTCATCACACCCCGTACATTCAGACTAGGTGTGGATATGTTAAATGAGTATTAATTTTATATTTTAGACATATGATGTCCTAGAGGGATGGGTATGGGTGAAAATAGTTGTTTCAGAATCAAGATGGAGAGTGAGGTATATAAGATTCGACAAAATCTACTAAGTTTACAAAAGGTACGTCTTCCAGCATGATTTAGTGAAATTTTGTAAGGAATTTTGGAAATCTCAAAACACAAAAGTTGTAGTCCTTTGAAATATATATCCAACGCTATATTGTGGAGACTGAACGGATCTCTGTAAAAATGTTATGTGCATTTTACATAGAAGTGTGAAATATGCGTGCCCAGGTGCGAGCGAGCCTGGAGGGTCATGTGCGCGGCTACGCACTTGATTTTGTGCTACTGCCATTTTGCGCGGTCAGGTGCGCGGGAAGCGCACTTGGGGGGTCATTTTGAAGCCTTACTTCGTCCCTCACACCCTCAAATCACAAAAACTTTCTCTAGGAAGGAGGCCTCTCAAACACCTAACTTCTTAAAGGTCCCTCCACCATCCAAGGTAAGTTCTAATGGTGATTCTAATTTAATTTCAGTTTTCCAACATCTTATTAACATGGTTAAACCCTCCATATCATTAGATATTCGATTGGGACATCATTGTTGAGAGAAGGAACCCTAGAACTCGAATTCATGGGGATTGACCTTCAAAAAGGTAATGTATTCACCATCTAATTGAGTCTAACATTGGATTAATGATTATAGACTCTAGTTCATGAGATATGAGTTGATGGGTTTGATAGAAAAGCATGAACGGTTATAGGTTTGGGTTGTTGATTGTTGATTATTGGTTAAGGGTGTTATTTACCTTATGGGTGATGAAGAATGGTGTTGATTATATCCTTTTGAGACTTTAGAATTTATCTAGGAGCAAGAGAATGGGTTATTGTGTGTAGAAACACCATTAATAAGGATTGTGAAGCTTTATTCTCACCAAGTGTTTGATAAAATGCTTAAGTGACCAGAACATGAGTATCATAGCTAATATGGAATCTCTTTGACTTGTATTGCTATAGATTAAAGTTGAAAGGGTTGGCGAATGTTGTATTATGCTCAAGAGTAGGAAGTTGAGGCTAAATCACTATGTTTGGGAATGTTAGTGATTCTCCCTACATTATGTTTCTTTTACTACGTTACTAATTGCCTCCGAAATATAGTTAAGCCTAGTTCCTTGAATAGTTGCAGAACATCTATTCTCTAGCTTTGTAACTCATTCATGACTTTCATTATGAACATTGTGAAATCAGTGCGTAATCAATATAGACTTGGGTTTGATTCCCCTGAGTCTTAGTCTAGATTATTCAGCATGTCATAAATAGTTGAAGTTTCAGTTTTCATAATGAATTCATGAATCCATGTCTCAGTCTAGTTCTACTCAAGCATTCGAGTATCATGTAACTCAATATAATTCAGTATTTCAGTATAATGTATTGCAGTATGATAGTCAGTTCCTGATTTTAGATCCCTGAATGTTGATTCCCTATATTTGGGCCTGAGGCCACAATTAATGCTTTATGCATCTTTGGGCCTGAGGCCGCAATTATGTATACGTATACATGGGACCGAGGTCGCAGTTTGTGCACATATATATTAGGCATGAGGCCGCAGTTTATTTATTCAGATAAACAAGTGGTTCATCATTCAGAAGAGGGACTATTCATATCCTTACTTCCTTTGTTAAGTTCAGTTATCAGTTATCATTTCAGTTATCAGTTATCAGCTATCGGTTGTCATTTTAGTTTCAATTTCAATAGTTATCATTTCAATTATCAATTATCAATTCTCAGTCATCAGCTTAGTTTTAGTTTCAGTATTTATAATTCTCTCTTTCAGTTTCTTCACATACAAGTGCAATTCAAATGTACTAATGTCCCTTTTTGCCCGGGGCCTGCATCTCACGATGCATGTAATGATTTACAGGTTGACGATTCAGAGCGCTAAGATTCTTGTACCAGCTATTTCGTGATTCCAATTCTTTTGGGGAATTATCATTACCTTACAATCTTTAGTATTTGGAGACAGTTCAGTGTTTTCAGTGCTTCATTAGAGGCTTCATAGACTAGAGTAACGGTTAAATAGAGTCACATGCATTTAAGGTTAAGCAATGTTGCTACATATATGTTTCGGGTTTATATTAGTGTTTCCGCATTTGATTTATATCATTTATACTTTCAGTATATCATCATGTGTTAGTATATCTTCCTCATTCAATATGTTATGATATCACATGTTGATTCAGCCAGCCAGTTGGTTCACTCGGTCAAATGTAGTCAGGCACCGAGTGTCGTGTTACGTCCACGCCCAGGTTCAGGGCTTGACAAAGCTTGGTATTAGAGCACTAGGTTCAAGAGTCCTAGGGAGTCTGTGAAGCCATGTCCTGTGGAGTTTCCTTTATACGTGTGTGTCGGCCACTCATATAAGCAGTTAACTACCAAGACATCCAGGATCGTCTCATTTCTTTCTACTCTAGATCGTGCCATGAAGCTTAGAGAAATAGGTAACCTTATCTTCCTATCGAATTCCAGACGTATCGAATACCCAAGTGACGGGCAAGAAAAATCTAAGGTTCTAGAGAGGATGATTTCCCATTGGGGTATAATCAGATCATAACCTTACTGGAAAGTACAAAAGCAATTATTATGTTTTATGGTCTTCAGTTTACCTTAGTTACCAGTTATACAGTCTTTCAGTTAGCAAGTTTATGGTTATTCAGTATGACAATTATCAGTTATTCAGTTACCAAATCTCCAGTTTTCAGTGTATCAAAATATTGGTGACTAGTGAGTATACAGTGATTCCTATGGGTGCTAAAAGAAAATGTAAGTAATAGTGATTATAGAAGAATCTTCGCATATTTTAGGTCTGGATTAAGACTAAAACATGGCCCATGAAGTAATTTATCAGATGATGGTATACTTCGAAGGATATGTTTGTGCATGGTAGTTTATTCGTATGTAGTTTACCTCCCAGAAAAACTTCATTTAATTCTTGGAAATGGAGCCACAAGTTATATGATGATAGTTCATATGTCAGACCCAACATTGGTCACTATAGTTTTGGACAGAAAAGAGCCTAAGGGCAAAATACCTAGGAGGCAAGAACGATTGTAATAAGAGTTGTATTTTTCGTACGACTTATGTATATGAATAAGAAGACATGATGTACGAAATGAGAACCAAAAGCAGTCGATATTGAATTTCAAGGAATGATTTTAAGTTGTATAGATTTATTCAAATCAGAACTAGAAAGTATTATGTTAGTGAATTTGTATAAGAAGTGACTATTATTATGAGATAAAAGATATGACAGTCCCCCTTCAAATGAAGTGACTATGTGTTTAGGCCGAATGTTTATAGTCTGAAGTGATTTTGAAGTGTGTATAAAGTTTAGGGTTAGATATTCCAATTTTGTTTAAGATAGATGAACTTTCCGTAATTGATCCATGTACATAGTTCAAAAAGAAGAAGAAGATAGTATACGACCTCACAATAGGGTCGGATGATGAGGGAAGTTAGGAATAAGCTTATGCTTCACTTCAGTTATTCAAAGCAGGAGAAGAAAATATGATGCTAGCAGGTGGTTAGTAAAAAAGATAGTAATTGAGTAGATACAAAAAAGTAGTAATTTCAGCCGAGCTAGTAGGAGTACAATTTTATTTACTTAGTAAAGTTAACGCTAGTGAGTTGGTATCAGTTTGAAACATGAACGCATGTTAGAACCTGAAAAGTTTAGGTTAAACCCGAAGTATAGTGGCAGTGAAAAACAAAAAATTAGCTAGCAGCAAGAGAGAAAACTATAGAAGAATAGCCTTTTGAAGTTATCGAAATGTGGTTTTTTGAAGATTGACAGTGTCAGCAGAGTTAAATTATTAATATTGTGTAGGATAGTTTTGAATACATTAGCTTTCCATTAAGTGAATAAATTAGTTTTTCCTAGTAAGAAAGATTTCTCAGAAGTAAGTTGGAAGATGAGTCGTTATTGATGTACAGTGCAAAGAATTACACATAATGAGGAAAGTTATTTGGATCCCAACAGAAAGAGAAGGATCCTCAAATATAAGACCTTTGGTCTAAGGGGTGATGTGAAATTTTTTAGTAAGTCCAGTTAGAGATTTGAAATTCGAATAGTTAGCATGGGATATGAAAAATAAAATAAGTTCGGTGATGAGGGAAAATTGTATAATTACAATAAGGAATATGTCGATTATGTGTAAGAAACCCAAAGTGAGTAGAATGATCACGGAGCTTAGTTATTGATGATAAAGTGATTATAGAAAAGTTATAAAATCATGCCTATTTATGTGTTATGAGGGTAGTTCCATTGCCCGAGACCCTCAAATTTAGAGTACATGTCAAAGACTTAGTTCACAATAATACTATAAGTGTTTTTAGAAAGTGCTTAAGAAGATAATCAAGTGTGGGAAGTATAACTCATGATTGAGGTGGATAAGAGAACTCTGGTGAAAGAAATTCACTACTTAGCCTAGCTAGGAGTTCAATTTGCGTACTCCAAAGATAGTAGAGTTGTTGTCTAGAATATGACTTGTTCCTCCTTAGTAGATGAATTGATGGAGAAATAGTTTGATGATCCCTACTTGTTGTAGCTGAAAGAGGGGATTCACATGCATAAGATGATGGCTTTTAAACAAGTGGGGGATGATAGTTCTTTGAGGTACCACGATAGATTGTGTGTTCCAACCATAGATGGACTTAGTGAGGGAGGAACATGTTAAAAGCCCATAATTCCAAGTATTCTATACCCCCAGGTTCCCCAAAGATGTATCATGAACTCAAGGAGATTTATTGGTGGAATTCTACACACAAGAGAGAGAGAAAGAGTGTGTAACGACTAGACCGGTCATTTTGCGTAGTAAGATCCCGTTCCCTTAAATGAAACCTCCCATAGCGGCTATTCGTGCTTTATGAATTTCGGGGATGGGTGGTTCGGGATTCGAGAATGGTTTGAGTGATTTGGGAACACTTGGTTCCTTAAGGTTGGCCTATTCGACCAAGTTTGACTTCGGTCAACATTTTGAGCAAATGACCACAAAATCAAGTTTTGACCACTCCAGTAGCTCCGTATGATGATTCAAACTTGGGCATATGTTCGGCTCGGGTTTTCGATGACCCGAGAGCATTTCGGCGCCCAAAATGGAAATCAGGATTTCCTTAAGTTTGAAATTTGGTCGGGGACGTGTTTTTATGCTATCAAGGTCCGAACGGAATTCCGAGATAGGGAATAGTTCCGTTATGTCATTTATGACTTGTCTGCAAAATTTGAAGTCATTCCGAGTAGTATAGGCCCGTTCGGTGCATTGAAGTGAATTCTAGAATCGTAAGTTCTTAAGCTTGATTCAATTTTGTTTTGGGGTTGAATTCTGAGTTTCATTGTTGTTTTTCACGTTCCTCAAGTTTGTGAGAGTCCGTATCATGAATACAGACTTGCCGGTGCCTTTGGACAGGGTTCCGAGGGGCTCGGGTGAGTTTTGGACCCCTGGGAGCTAAGTTCGAAAAACCAGATTTTTTGCTGTCTGGTTTCCTTCTTCGCGATCGCGGAGAAGGAACGTGGCTGGGCTGTTGATTGTTCTTCGCGATCGCAATTTCCTCTTCGCGATCGCGGGAGGCTGGGTTCCATGCCTTCGCGATCGCAACCCCATCTTCGCAATCGCATAGTGTCAAGTCAGGGCCGGGCAAAGTTGCTCTTCGCGATCGCAGGACCTCTACCGCGATCGCAGAGGTCTGGCCAGTTGACCTTCGCGATCGCAGGCCCCTTGTCGCGATCGCAGTGAAGGAATAACTGGGCAGTTTTGCTAAATACAGGATTTAGCCTATTTCCTCCATTTTCATCTTCCTCCTTAAGTCTTTAGAGAGATTTTCAAGGAACTTTCCACCATTGTTATTGAGGTAAGTAAATTCCATGGTTTTACTAAGTTTCAACATCATTTCCTAGCTAATTCTCTCTTCTAAATCTTCAATTCTAAAAATTTGGTAGTAAATTAGGGCTTATGAGGGAATTAGTGAATATCCGTTATAAGCCATGAATTCATGTAAAAATCACGTAATTATGATCCTTAGGATTCGGGTAAGTGATTCCTTCGAGAATTTACGAAATCCGGGCGCGTGGGCCTGGGGTCGAAATTCCAAAATCCTTCAAGAAAGCCTAATTTTGGGTTTATTGGTTGATTCTTCCTCTTTGAACTTAAATTGAATCAATTACGCTATATTTGGTTAGCTGCGAGCCGTCGAGGGTAGATTTCGTTGATTCGGGCGCATCCTTGATCCGAGGGGTGATTTCATCACGAGGTGAGTCTCCTTTACAACCTCGTAAGGGGGAAACGTCCCCATAGGTTCCTTATTTGTTATGTGTACATGTTATGGGGGCCGCGTACATACTAAGTGACGAGAATCCGTACGTGGCGACTATATTGCTATGTCGGGTAGCTTTAGGATTCACGAGCATGCCTCTATGTGCCTTATTTGTACCTTGTATGTATTGCAAGTTGTGATTGTTGTTGAGATGACATGGAAAGGTGAAATATTATAATTTCAGTCCCAGTTGGCTACAATGGTATTGGCACGGTCATATTAAGTTCACTGTTGAGTTGGTACACATATAAACCTATATATATATATATATATGAATATGCATTTATCATTATCGAGTCCACACACGAGTCGCAGGTAAGCTACGCGATCGTGGGGAGCTTATCATTATCGAGTTAGCACATGAGTCGCATGTAAGATTCGTGATCGTGGGTAGCTTATCATTATCGAGTCAGCACACGAGTCGCAGGTAAGATTTGCGATCGTGGGGAGCTTATCATTATCGAGTCAGCACACGAGTCGCAGGTAAGATTCGCGTTTGCGGGGAGCTTAGCATTATCGAGTCAGCACACGAGTCGCAGGTATGATTTGCGATTGTGGGTAGCTTATGACCTCAGTCCTTATGACCACCCTTATGACTCCGGCCGGTTGTCTTTTTCTGGTATGGTATTATCACTTGAGTCTGAGTCGCACATAGTGGGATTGACAGGTATTGTGTATATGGAGGTTTGGAACTTGCAGTTCATTATCATCTGTTACTTGGATTACATTATTTGCCTATGTACTTGTTGATTTCTGCTTCACATGCCTAGTGCTTTAGCCATATCTCTTTTTATATTATATTGCTGGACCTTAGTGAGTATCTAGTCGACCTCTCATCACTACTCCTTCGAGTTTAGATGAGATACTCATTGGGTACATATTTATTTATGTACTCATGTTGCACTTCTTCTTCTTCTGTACTTGATTGTACAGGTCCGGAGGCTGGTACATTTGATTATTAGGCCGATGATAGATACTGATTTGTGTAATTAGACTTCACGGTGAGCTGCTCTTCCTGGCGACCTCCTAGCAGCACCCTGAAGTTCCTTTGTTATTATCCCCCGTCTATTTCATTCAGACTATGGATTTGTATATATATATGTAGCTTGTCTATTCCGCTAGTTTCCCGTGACACTCTTGACACTAGTTCCTGGCACACACGTAGTGAATATTTTGGGTTTTGGGCTGTATATCCATACGTCTACTTTATTTTGGTCATATATTGTTATGATTTTATTTTCATGTCACGCTATCATCATGTTTAACTGTTTAAAACTGGTAAATGTTGACTTTTTTAATCAAATGGGAAGGGTAGCACCTAGTGTAATTCATATTGGCTTGCCTAACCCTGTTGTTGGGTGCCATCGCGACCTAAATTAGGATTTGGGTCATGACAACGTGGTATCATAGCCTTAAGTTCACGTAGTCTCACGAGTCACGGGCAGACCCAGTAGAGTCTTGCGGATCGGTACGGAGACATCTGTACTTATCTTCAAGAGGCTATAGGGTGTTAAGAAACTCCTCTTTGTTCATATCCTATCGTGCAACCGATAATGTACTCAAAATTTGATCTTCTACTCTCTCACAGATGGTGAGGACACATACTTTTCATGTTCCTGATCCGGGAGAGGCTGCTACCCCTACTGCTCGAGGCTGTGGTAAGGGCAGGGGTAGGGCACCTGCACGAGGCAGGGGACGAAGGCGCCCCAGAGCTGTACCAGTTGCACCACTTGAGGATGATATTATCGAGGAGCAAGATGAGTTGCTTCCTATTGCTCCTACGCCATGGACTTTATGACGGCGCTAGGCTTCCAGGAGGTCATGGGCCGCATGTTGAGATTCATGGACACCATGTCCCAGGCAGGCGTACTTCCAGTAGATCCTGCCACTTCCCAGGTGGGAGGGGGAGTTCAGACCCCTACCGCTCAGGCCACCAGACATGCAGCAACACATCACTCTTCGGGTACACCGCCCGTGGGTGGAGCTCAGCCTATAGTAGCACGGCCAGATCCCAGGCCAATTGCAGAGGGCGACCAGCAGAAGATGCTAGATAGATAGACCCGGCTTTGCCCTCAAGTCTTCGGGGGTGAGCGGGGCGAGGATGCCCAGGATTTCATTGACAGGTGCAGGGACAGACTACACAATATGAGGATATTGGAGCCTTATGGGGTAGACTTCACTACATTTCAGCTTGAGGGTCGAGCTCGCCGCTGGTGGCAGTCATATGTTCTTAGCAGGCCAGCAGATTATTCTCCTGTCACGTGGAGCCAGTTTACTCAGCTATTTCTGGATAGATACCTTCCTCCATCTGAGAGGGAGGATCTTCGGGGTCAGTTTGAGCGGTTAGAGCAGGGGCAGATGTCCGTGACAGATTATGAGGCGAGGTTTTCAGAGTTATCCCGCCATGCTCTCATGATATTTCCCACTTATGCCGAGAGGGTGCGACAGTTCGTGGCAGGGTTACATAAGGGTATCAGGAGCTCTATGGCCAGAGAGGTAGAGATGGGTACCCCGTATTAACTTGTAGTGAAGATAGCTCGACGGATTGAGGGATACCAACTGAGGAGCAAGGAGTAGGGTCTGCAGGGTCAGCAGGACAAGAGGTCCAGACTCTCAAGTGACTTTAGGGGCGCTCCAGCTAGGGGCAGAGGTTAGTTCGGAGGCGGTCAAATCAGTAGGCCTTCATATACATCACCTCCACTACCTCCCAAGGGTGTTCCAGCGAGGCCTCAGTTCAGCGCCATGCCTGAGCGCTCCTACCATCTTCCAGCCATCCACAGTTCATCCAGTGGTTACTCCAGTTGTCATAGATCCCCCAGTTCCTATTTTAGTGCCGTGTCAGATGACGCTCATCGCACTCCGGCCATTCGGGACTCTTACTCTACAGGACAGCAAGATATGTCACATTTGAGATGCTACGTATGTGGGGACTTAGGCGACGTGAGGAGGGATTGATCCCACTATCGAGGCAAGGCCGTGCAGCAGAGTCACCAATCTATGATTTTAGCACCAGCAATTCGACCACCTAGGGATGGGGGTCAGGTTGGCAGGGGCCGTCATAGAGGGGGAGGCCAGTCAGGAGGGGGTCAGTCAACTCCATCTCGTTCTGGGGGAGCTCTGTCTTCAGGAGCTACAACCAGATTCTATGCTATTCCGGCCAGATCAGACGCAGTGGCCTCAGACGCCGTGATTACAGGTATTATTCCAGTCTGTGGTAGGGAGGCTTCAGTGTTATTTGATCCAGGGTCTACGTACTCTTATGTTTCCGTATTATTTTCTCATTTTATGGATGTTCCTCGTGAGTCCTTGGGTTCTCTTTTGTGTGTGTCCACTCCTGTGGGCGATTCTATGGTAGTAGACCGGGCCTACCGATCTTGTGTGATTACCTTCTGTGGGCTTTAGACCAGAGCCGACCTGTTATTGCTCGATATGATTGATTTCGAGGTTATTTTGGGCATGGATTGGCTATCTCCTTATCATGCTGTGTTGGATTGCCATGCCAAGACAATTACATTATCCATGCCTGAGTTGTCGAGGTTAGAGTGGAGGGATTTTTCAGTTAGTGCATTCAGTCAGGTCATTTCCTATATGAAGGCTCGGCACATGGTCGAGAAAGGTTGCTTAGCTTACCTTGCTGTTGTGCAGGACACCACCGCCGAGTCTCCTACCATTGATTAGGTTCCTGTTGTTTGAGAGTTCCCATATGTGTTTCCTTCAGATCTCCCAGGCATGCCTCCAAATTGAGATATAGTTTTTTGTATTGATTTGGCTCCAGATACTCAGCCTATTTCCATTCCCCCTTATCGTATGGCTCCTAGGGAGCTAAATGAGTTGAAGGAGAAGCTTGAGGAGTTGTTGGCCAAGGGGTTTATCAGGCCGAGTGTGTCACCGTGGGGTGCTCCGGTCTTATTTGTGAAGAAGAAGGATGGTTCTATGCGGATGTGCATTGACTATCGTCAGTTGAATAAGGTGACCATCAAGAACAAGTATCCTTTGCCGCGAATTGATGATTTGTTTGACCAGTTGCAGGGTGCTCGGGTGTTTTCTAAGATTGATCTGAGATTGGGCTATCACCAGTTGAAGTTCGGGCTTCTGATGTTCCGAAGACTGCATTTCGCACCAGATATGGCCATTATGAGTTTCTAGTGATGTCCTTCGGCTTGACTAATGCCCCAACAACATTTATGGACTTGATGAATAGGGTGATTAGGCCGTTTATCGACTCCTTCATTATTGTCTTCATTGATGACATATTGATCTACTCACGGAGCCTTGGTGAGCACGAGCAGCATTTGAGAGTTGTGCTTCAGACCTTGCGAGAGCAGAAACTATATGCTAAGTTTTCCAAGTGCGAGTTCTCGTTAGAGTTTGTGGCATTCTTGGGACATGTGGTATCCGGAGAGGGTATCAAGGTTGATCCGCAGAAGATTGAGGTTGTTCAGAGTTGGCCGCGTCCTACTTCATCTTTAGAGATCAAAAGTTTTCTGGGTCTAGCAGGCTATTATCGATGATTTGTGGAGAGATTCTCTTCTACTGCAGCTCCATTGACTAGATTGATTCAGAAGAATGCCCAGTTCCGATGGTCCAACAAGTGTGAGGCGAGCTTTCAGAAGCTCAAGTTAGCATTAACCTCAGCACCAGTTCTAACATTGCCCTCTGAGTCTGGGATGTATATTGTATATTGTGACACTTCACGCATTGGGTTGGGATGTGTGTTGATGCAGGATGGCGGGGTTATTGCTTATGCTTCGCGCCAGTTGAAGGTTCATGAAAAGAGTTATCATGTGCACGACTTAGAGTTGGCGGCGGTTTTTCATGCTTTGAAGATTTGACGGCACTATTTGTATGGTGTGTCATGCGAGGTCTACACTGACCACCGCAGTTTGCAACATTTGTTTAAGCAGAGGGACCTTAATTTGAGGCAGCGGAGATGGCTTGAGTTGTTAAAGGACTATGATCTCACTATTTTGTATCACCCGGGAAAGGCACATGTAGTAGCAGATGCTTTGAGCAAGAGGGCAGCGAGTATGGGTAGCTTGGCCTACATTGCAGCTGAGGAGAGACCTTTTAGCCTTGGACACTCAGTCCTTGGCCAATCTCCTTGTGAGATTGGACCTTTCGGAGCCTTGTCGAGTTTTGGCTCATGTAGTTGCTCAGTCTTCATTGTTGGGGGAGATTAAGGCACGACAGTTTGATGATCCACGTCTTGCAGAGCTTCGGGATACGGGTGTCCACGGTAGGGCCAAGGAGGTTACCTTGGGTGAGTATGGTGTTCTAAGACTCCAAGGCCGATTGTGTGTTCCTGATATTGACGGCCTGAGGGAGAAGATTCTAGCAGAGGCGCACAATTCTCGGTATTTTGTTCATCCAGGAGCGATGAAGATTTATCGTGATTTAAAGCAGAATTACTGGTGGAGGCGGATGAAGAAGGATATAATGCAGTATGTGGCTAGGTGTCTCAATTGTCAGCAGGTCAAGTACGAGCACCAGAGGCCATGAGGCTTGTTTCAGCAGATGCCCATCCCTGAGTGGAAATAGGAGCGCATCACTATGGACTTCGTGATTGGGTTGCCTCGGACTTTGCGGAAATTTGACGCGGTTTGGGTCATTGTGGATAGATTGACCAAATCGGCACATTTTATTCTTGTGGCTACTACTTATACTACAGAGAGGTTGGCTCAGATTTATATTCTAGAGATAGTCCGATTGCACGGTGTGCCAGTGTCAATTATATCAGATCGAGGTCCTCAGTTCACTTCGCACTTCTGGAGGGCTTTGACAGCGAGTTGGGCACTCAGATAGACCTCAGTTCAGCATTTCACCCTAAACCTGATGCCAGTCAGAGCGTACAGTTCAGATTTTGGAGGATATGCTCAGGGCTTGTGTGATTGATTTTGGCGGTCAGTGGGACAAATTCATGCATTTGGCAGAGTTTGCATACAATAACAGTTATTAGTCCAGCATCAAGATGGCTCCATTTGAGGCTTTATATGGTCGACAATGACGTTCTCCTATCGGGTGGTTTGAGCCTGGCGAGGCCAAGTTATATGGCACAGATCTGGTGAGAGATGCTTTGGATAGGGTGAAGATCATTCAGGAGAAACTCCGCACAGCTCAGTCCAGACAGAAGAGTTACGCAGATCAGCGGGCGCGTGATGTAGCATTTATGGAGGGAGATAAGGTTATTCTGAAGGTTTCGTCGATGAAGGGTATCATGAGATTCAAGACGAAGGGCAAGCTGAGCCCCAGGTTTATAGGTCCATTCGAGGTGTTGAGGCGAGTTGGAGAGGTCGCTTGTGAGCTTGCTTTACCTCCAGCCTTATATGGATTTCACCTAGTTTTCCATGTATCCATGCTTCGGAGGTATCACGCCGACTTCTCCCACGTAGTTGATTACACCACGATTCAGTTAGATGGGAAGTTGGGCTATGAGGAGGATCAAGGAGCTATTATTGACAGACATGACCGCCAGTTGAGGTCCAAGACAGTTTCTGCAGTTAAGGTTCAGTGGAGGGGCTAACCAATTGAAGAGGCGACTTGGGAGTCCGAGGAGGACATGCGGAGCAGATATCCACAGCTATTCAGCACTCCAGGTACAATTGTAAACTCGTTCGAGGACGAACGTTTGTATAAGAGAGGGAGAATGTAACGACTAGACATATCGTTTGGTGTAGTAGGATCCCGTTCCCTTAAATGAAACCTCCCATAGCGGCTATTCGTGCTTTATGACTTGCGGGGACGGGTGGTTCGGGATTCGGGAATGGTTTGAGTGATTTGGGAACACTTGGTTCCTTAAGGTTGGCCTATTGTGCCAAGTTTGACTTCGGTCAACATTTTGAGCAAATGACCTCGGAATCGAGTTCTGACAGCTCTAGTAGCTCCATATGATGATTTCGGACTTAGGTGTATGTTCGGCTCGAGTTTTCGATGACCCGGGAGCATTTCTGCGCCCGGAATGGAAATCAGGATTTCCTTAAGTTTGAAATTTGGTTTGGGACGTGATTTTATGCTATCGAGGTCTGAACGGAATTTCGAGATCGGGAATAGTTTCGTTATGTCATTTATGACTTGTCTGCAAAATTTGAAGTCATTGCGAGTAGTATAGGCTCGTTCAGTGCATTGAAGTGAATTCTAGAATCTTAAGTTCTTAAGCTTTATTCAATTTGGTTTTGGGGTTGAAGTCTCAGTTTCGTTGTTGTTTTTCACGTTCCGGAAGTTCGAGTGAGTCCGTATCATTAATACAGACTTGCCGGTGCCTTTAGACGGGGTCCCGAGGGGCTCGGGTGAGTTTTGGACCCCCGGGAGCTAAGTCGGAAAAACCAAAGTTTTTGCTGTCTGGTTTCCTTCTTCGTGATCGCAGAAGGTGGGTCGCGATCACGAAGAAGGAACGTGGCTGGGCTGTTGATTGTTCTTCGCAATCGCAGCTTCCTCTTCGCGACCGCGGAAGGCTGGGTTCCATGCCTTCGCGATCGCAGCCTCATCTTCGCGATCACATAGTGTCAAGTCAGGGCCGGGCACAGTTTCTCTTCGCGATCGCAGGACCTCTTCCGCGATCGTAGAGGTCTGGCCAGTTGACCTTCGCAATCGCAGGCCCCTTGTCGGGATCGCAGTGAAGGAATAACTGGGCAGTTTTATTAAATACGGGATTTAGCCTATTTCCTCCATTTTCATCTTCCTCCTCAAGTCTTTAGAGAGCTTTTCAAGGAACTTTCAACCATTGTTATTGAGGTAAGTAAAATTTGGTAGTAAATTAGGGCTTATACGAGAATTAGTGAATATCCGTTCTAAGCCATGAATTCATGTATAAATCACGTAATTATGATCCTTAGGCTTCGGGTGAGTGATTCCTTCGAGAATTTACGAAATCCGGGAGCGTGGGCCCAGGGTCAAAATTCCAAAATCCTTCAAGAATGCCTACAGAGATCAGGAGCGTTTTGGGCCTAGCGGGCTATTATCGTGGATTCGTGGATGAGTTTTCTTCTATTGCAGCTCTATTGACTAGATTGACTCAAAAGAATTCCCCGTTTCGATGGTCCGACGAGTGTGGGGCGAGCTTTCAGAAGCTCAAGTCAGCATTGACCTCATCACTAGTTTTGACATTGCCTTTCGATTCCGGGATGTATACTGTGTATTGCGACACTTCATGCGTTGGGTTGGGGTCTGTGTTGATGCTGGATGGGAGATTTATTACTTATGCTTCGCGCTAGCTAAAGGTTCATGAGAAGAATTACCCTGTTCACGACTTAGAGTTGGCGGCGATTGTCCATGCCCTGAAAATTTGGAGGGACTACTTGTATGGAGTGTCCTGTGAGGTTTATACAGACCACCGCAGTTTGCAGCACTTGTTCAAACAGAGGGATCATAATTTGAGGCAGCGCAGATGGCTTGAGTTGTTGAAGGATTATGATATCACCATTCTTTATCATCCGGGCAAGGAAAATGTGGTAGCGGATGCCTTGAGCTAGAAGGCAGAGAATATGGGTAGCTTTGCCTACATTGCAGCAGAGGAGAGACCTCTAGCCTTGGACATTCAGTCCTTGGCTAATCGCCTTGTGAGATTAGATCTTTCGGAGCCTCGTCGAGTTCTAGAATATGTGGTTGCTCAGTCTTCATTATTGGGAGAGATCAAGGCTTGGCAGTTTGACGATCCGTGCTTAGCAGAGCTTCGGAATACGGTGGTCCAGGGTAGGGCCAAGGAGGTTACTTTGGGCGAGGATGGCGTTCTAAGCCTCCAGGGGTGTTTGTGTGTTCCTGATGTTGATGGCCTGAGGGAGAGGATTCTAGCAGAGGCGCAAAGTTCTCGGTATTCTGTTCATCCAGGAGCGACAAAGATGTATCGTGATTTGAAACAACATTACTGGTGGAGGCGGATGAAGAAAGACATTGTGCAGTATGTGGCTAGGTGTCTTAATTGCCAGCAGGTTAAGTACGAGCATCAGAGTCCAGGAGGCCTGCTTCAGCAGATCCCCATTCCTAAATGGAAATGGGAGCGCATCACAATGGACTTCGTGGTTGGATTGACTTGGACTTTGCGGAAGCTTGACGCGGTTTGGGTCATTCTGGATAGATTGACCAAATCAGCACATTTCATTCCTGTGGCTACTACTTACACATCTGAGAGGCTAGCCCAGATCTACATTCGGGGAATAGTCAGATTGCACGGTGTGCCGGTGTCCTTATATCAGACCGAGGTCCTCAGTTCACCTCGCACTTCTGGAGAGCATTGCACAACGAGATGGGCACTCAGATAGATCTCAGCTCAGCATTTCACCCTCAGACTGATGGCCAGTCGAAGCGTACAGTTCAGATATTGGAGGACATGCTCAGGGCCTGTGTGATTGACTTTGGGGGTCAGTGGGACCAGTTCTTGCCTTTGGCGGAGTTTGCGTACAATAATAGTTATCAGTCCAGCATCGAGATGGCTCCATTTGAGGCTTTGTATGGTCGGCAGTGTCGTTCTCCTATCGGGTGGTTTGAGCCTGGCGAGGCTAAATTATATGGCACGGATCTGGTGAGAGGTGCTTTGGAGAGGGTGAAGATAATTCAGGAGAGGCTACGCACAACTCAGTCCAGACAGAAGAGTTATGCGGATCAGAAGGTGCGTGATGTAGCATTTATGGAGGGAGATAAGGTTCTGCTGAAGGTTTCGCCGATGAAGGGAATTACGAGATTCGAGAAGAAAGGCAAGCTGAGCCCCAGGTTTATAGGTCCTTTCGAGGTGTTGAGGAGAGTCGGAGAGGTTGCTTATGAGCTTGCTTTACCTCCCGCCTTAACAAGAGTTCATCCGGTCTTTCATGTGTCCATGCTCCGGAGATATCAAGCTGACTTCTCTCACGTGGTTGATTTCAACACTATTCAGTTGGATGAGAAGTTAGGCTATGAGGAGGAGCTAGTTGCTATTATTGATAGACATGACCGCCAGTTGAGTTCCAAGAGAGTTTCTGCAGTAAAGGTCCAGTTAAGGGGCCAACCAGCTGAGGAGGCGACTTGGGAGTCCGAGGAGGACATGCGGAGCAGATATCCACATATTTTAAGTGCTTCAGGTACGATTCTAGACTCGTTCGAGGACGAACGTTTGTTTAAGAAGGGGAGAATGTAACGACCCGACCGGTCATTTTGCGTATTAGGACCCCGTTCCCTTAAATGAGACTTCTCATAATGGCCTCATGTGATTTATGACTTTCGGGGACGGGTGGTTCGGATTTGGAAGTGTTTAGAGTGCTATAGGAACACTTGGTTCCTTAAGGTTGGCCTTTTTGGCCAAGTTTGACTTCGGTCAACAATTTGAGCAAACGACCTCAGAATCGAGTTTCGACCGCTCCGGTAGCTTCATATGATGATTTAGGACTTCGGCGTATGTTTGGAATGGGGTTATGATGACCTGGAATCATTTCGGAACCCGAAAGATGAAAAGTAGCAAAATCCACTCCATTGGACTCCACAATGCCCATGTTCCGAAGAACCTCATAACGGATATCCAAGTAATCCTGGGGGTCCTCTGATGGTGCACCAGTAAATGTAGTAGCGAATAACTTGGTGAACTGGTCCAACCTCCATAGAGCGTCTGCTGTCATGGCTGCTCCCTCAACGGATGGTGCCACAATACCCAGCTGAACTACTCCGGTTGTCTGAGGTGCCGGAGTTTGAAACTGAGTGGCAAACTGCTCTGGCGTGTGAATAGTAGGAGTCTGGGTCCCTCCCCTAGCCTGAGATCCAGTTGGTGCAGTAGGAAGATGACCGGCCTGAGCCACACTCTCCATGAGCCCCACTAAGCGGACTAGAGTGTCCTAAAGCACCAGGGTAGCAATGAACCCCTCTAGGACCTGAGCTGGTCAACCTGGGACTGATTGAGCAGGAACCTCACCGGCATAGTCTACCTGTGGGTCCTCAACTGGAGTTGTTGCTCTAGCTCTGCCTCGGCCTCTAGCGCGGCCTCGACCTCGGACCCTCGTAGGAGCTGCATTAGGAGGATCGGGCTGCTGATCGGTCGATAAGGAAGCACGCGTTCTCGCCATCTGCGAAAAAGTAATTCGAGACTCAATTAGTATTAAGAATTCAATTGGCACGACAGAGAATGAAAGATGTGAAGTTATTCCTAACTTTGCAGCCTATGGGGGATAAGTACAGACGTCTCCGTATCAATCCCTTAGACTCTACCAAGTTGTCCGTGAGTTGTGAGACCTAAGCAACCTAGGGCTCTGATACCAACTTGTCACGACCCGAAATCCCACCTTTGGGCCATGACTGCGTCTAACATTGAACCCGCTATAAAAGCCAACGTTTGAACCAAATAAGCTCATTAACAACTCAAACGAACAAGATAACTAAGGAATCGATGATCAACAATATGAAGGTTAACTAAATTCAAAATAATATAGCAACTTCGAAATAAAACCCATATACATATCCCAGAACTGGTGTCACATACTCACGAACTGTCTATTAGATTATTGAATACAATGGTCTGAAAATAAGTACATATGACTGTCTCTGAAACTATAAAATAAGACAGAACTGAAAGAGAAGGGTAGAAGGTGACGCCAAGGCCCACGAACGTCTGCGGGTCTACCTCGAGGTCTCCTGAATGAAATGGTGGAATGCTCCCTCTATTAGTGCCCACCGGGTCCGGCTGCGTGGTCTGCACAACATAAAGAAGTGCAGGTGTAGCATCAGTACAACCGACCCCATGTACTGAGTAAGTGCCAAGCCTAACCTCGGCGAAGTAGTGACGAGGCTAGGATCGACAACAATATATGTACCTGTGCAATTCTCTATAATAACAGGGAAATATCGACGGAAATAAACAAGTATAAACAGATACGGGGAGAGTCATGCTGGGGATAAGAGCGGCAACAAATACTAGCATAGTGGAGCAAGGTAACAACTGAAATGTAACAGTAAAGCAGGAATTTAACGCCTCAGAACAGATAATGAACAACACTAGGCACGGCATGTCCCCTCGTGCATCACCTTACAAATCACTCGGCACGGAATGTCCCCTCGTGCATCAAACAATAACACATCGACACGGCATGTCCCCTCATGGGATAAACAATAAACAATCATCACGGCATGTCCCCTCGTGTGATAAATAATAAACAATCAACATGGCATGTCTCCTCATGCGATAAATAATAAACTATCATCACGTCATGTCCCCTCGTGTGATAAATAATAATCAATCCGCACGATATGTCCCCTCGTGCGATAAATAATAACCAATCATCACGGCATGTCCCCTTATGTGATAAATAATAAACAATCAGTGATATAATGTGCAAACTAACAATAAGAAATCTTAAGTGTACAGAAATACTCAATAAAATTCTATCGTCCCTGCAAGGGAATCAGCTATAACCAAACTTGCTCAGAGATATAATTTCAACATTAAAACCTCAACTGAAACAATTAACTCAATAACTCCCCACGTCGTGAAACGACATCAATGTATCGCTTCTAAATCACCACTTACTTATAGTACAGAGAATATTAAGAACAGAGTATGATTCATCACAATTGACTCGCGGGCATGCTTGACCACAACATATAGGAACTCGTCACCTCGCCTATACGTTGGACATGAATACACATAGCAAATAAGACTCTATGCCTAATCCCTCAAGCTAAGGTTAGGCCAAACACTTACCTCGGCTCCAAATTGCAAGTCAAGCGTCAATCACATCCTTTCCTCTCGAATCCAACTCCGAGTCGATAATATCTAGACATAATTGATTTATTAACATCAATAATTACTCAATAAACCAATTCCAAAGCGTAATTATACATTCCCTATCATTCTTCCAAAAATACCACAATTCGACCCCGGCCCGCATGCTCGAATCCCGAAAATTCTCGGAGGAATCACTCACCCATAGCCTGAGGATCATTAATATGAAGTTTCTACTTGAATTCATAGCATTAAACGGACAATACGCCAATTTCTCAAGAACCCTAAATTTACTACCCAATTCTTGATTTTCCATTAATTTAGTAGTAAACCCTATTAATAATTCATGCATGAAAGTAGTATTAGGAAGGAATTAACTTACCTTAACAGTAGCTAGGTCGTGGTGTGCCCTTCCCAAGATCACAAGCCTTTAATGGGGTTTTTGGTATGAAGGGAATGAAAAAATCCCGAGTTTTTGGCATTTAAAACATTCTGGCCTACAGGGGTTCTGCACTTGCGGCCTTGGTGCGGTCCCCCACCGGCGAGAAAAGATCGCACCTGCGGAAAATGTCAAGGCAAGCTAGGGTCGCACCTGCGGATCTGGGGACCGCACCTGCAGCTCCGCTCCTGCGGAAAAGAAATCGCACCTGCGGAACCTCCGCACCTGCAAGGCTGGGACCGCAGGAGCGGTCCCGTACCTGCGGCTGGGCAATTGCACTTGCGGTCACACCAGCAACCACTGCACCAGCAGTTGTTCCAACTGGTCTTTAGCCCTGTTGGGTGTCCGGAAGGCACCTGGGCCCACCCGAACCCCTGTCCAAATATACCAACAAGTCCTAAATCATAATACGGACTCGCTCGAGGCTTCGGAACACCCAATACAACGCTAAATCTCAAAATCACATCCCAAAACCCCTAAAACCATAACTTAAGAAACTTCAAGTTCTTGATTTCTATAAAGATGTGTCGGACCGACCTATACAACTCTGAAATGACATCAAATTTCGCAGGCAAGTTATAAATGACATAACAGAACTATTCACGATCTCGGAATCACATTCGGACCTCGATAACATAAAATCACATTCCAAACCAAATTTCAAATTTAGAGAAAAACCTTATTTCTATGTAATTTTCTCAAAACATGATTAACTCTCAATTTTCCATTTTTATACGAAACACGTCAAATCAAGTCCGTTCCTTGCCTAATTCCATAGATAACTTAAATAACACATATTGAACCTGTTCCGGGCTCTGGAACAATAATACGGGCCTGGCAACACATGTTTCAAATCGAGGTTCATTTTCATAAGCCTATATTATTTTCAGAAAACAATTTTCTTTAAAAATTCATTTCTCGGACTTGGGTCCTCGAAATTTGATTCTGGGCATACGCCCAAGTCCCATATTTTCCTACGGATCCTCCGAAATTGTCAAATCACGAGTCCGGGTCCGTTTACCAAAAATGTTGACCAAAGTCAACTTTATTCTATTAATTATCATAAATTCGGCACTTTATCAAGTTTTCCACATAAAGTCTTCCCGGCTACACGCCTGGGATGCACACGCACATCGAGGTGAGATTAATAGAGGCTTTCGGGGCCTCGGAACACAGTCATAATCAAATTTACATAGGATGACCTTTTGGGTCATCACACTTCCCTAAAGCAAGCAATATGAGCAATTTAAGCTTAATGGATTGTATGTGCCAGTTACACAAAGTGTCACCATCGCGAGTGAGGAATTTTGTTCTCCTTGGTACATAAGGACTAGCTCAAGGCGAGTAAGGGTCATTGATAATGTGAAAGGACGCCAATGATGAAGAGGAAAAATATCTATAGGCAGGTATTCGTAGCTCCAACCCTTAGTACTCCTCTAAAGGGGGGAATATGGAATGATGTGGAATTAAGTCAGAATTAAGTGGATCTAGTAACTGTGGAATGATAAAGGGAAAATGCGATAAAAATGAGAAAGGGATGAGATTGCACTTATTCAAATGTTATAGATATGCTATGATTCCCGAATATTATGTAAGGACAACGCCAAGAAAAAGAAGTAAGGGTTCCTGCCCAGGATGTTAGTGATAAATAAAGAGCCAGTACGTGAGGTAAGTTAAGACAAAGGAAATAACCCAAGAAAGATTACGCGGAATTTGGATATGATAATGGGTCAACGAGTAGTTAGTAGTTGAATTAGGAAGAGCCTAGTCATAACTAGATAAGAAGACATAGACAAATCAGTAGATCATACAAGATAAATGTAGTAAGACCCAACATGGAGAATTCAGCACCGCAGTAATGTCATTATAATACTTGAGATGTATTCAAGGAGTCGGGGTAGTTAAAGGTACCGTATGAGTGTTACGGGGATAAAAGAAAGTGTCTCTGGGAAGACAGTCATAATATCAGCTCAGAAGAAACCCTAGAAGCACAAGGACGCGGAGGTAAGCAACTACAGATGATTATAGGCAAGGAAGGACATCAAAAGGTCCGCAATAAGCTCACAACTTTACGAAAGTCAAGGGTTCTCCCTAGTACTAGAACGAAAGATTAGCTGAGGAAATAAGGAAAAAGGCTTCAACCTAAGCACAACGACCTAAAGAAGAGATGGTCTTATGACAACAGTCTCACAACAAAATTATATGCACTCCAAAAGAAAGTGGTACCTCCCATGGCTACTGAGTGAGGAGTAAAACAAAAAGTAATATTTGAGACCGTATGAGTCGCACAAAAATTTCGGCATGCGTGGGAACTCAGATAAGCTAAGTAGGCACACAATAAAGGGGCAAAAAGACCAGGAAAAGTAATTGCTTACGTTTGAAGAAAGGTGAAATGGAATGAAAGGAATTATTCGATTCATGATCTAGAGTTAGTTATGCACTTAAGAGTTTGGAGTTTTATACATGCAGCATATACAGCCGTAGAAGATTTCGATATAAGTTAAAAGAAAGAATTGAGCCTAGGTCATAGATGAAGGATTGAATTATTAAAGGATTGTATCATGGATATTCCTCAGTGCCCATGAAAGGCTAGACATAATAACTAATACCATGAACAACATATCGGGAGGTAGCTTAAGTCTACAAAAAGGATAATCAGAAGAAGGAGGAAACTAAAGAGTTACATCAACGAAGTAAATCAGGGATCTTCTTATTGGACCTAGAAAATTATAGAAATTGTGATTAAGAACATTGCAGAATTAATCATAATATCAAAGGTACAAAAAAGATAGTACAACAACTAAATTTTATAACGACTCTACGACAAAGCCAATAAGAAGAAGTACCATCCTCATAAGAAGTCGGTATGAAGCTCCCACCGGATTGTGTATGCACTAGCGATGCAAGTATTATAATTTATCCTCAAGGTATGGATGTGAATTATACCTATCTGGAATGGAGATCATGCAAGAGATAGAAGATACAATGCGAGGAAGGAAATCTATGGTTCAAACGAGTTGAATAAAGGTTGCGAGTAGTATAAACAGGTACGTATAGGTCGCAAGCTAAAGTATGGTAGCGCAAAAAGGTTTTAGGAAGACAGGAGTAAGGATAAGAAAAGGCAAGTGAGAAGGTGACGAGAATGGATAAGTCTTCTGGATTAAGTCCATGAAAATAAGAAGAGCTGATGGTTTCTCTAAGTTATACAAATCTCTGTATAGCCTAAATGAACTCAAAAGATTCTAAGACTAATGGCATTTAGAAGGAATGGATCGTTGCCTTGATAGTAGAATAAGGGTGTAATTGTGATAGATAAAGGATGGCGTTTGGGCCTTCGATTGAGTAGTAACTTGAAAGGATCTCACAAATCATATGGGATTAAAATACCCATGTAAGTGAATCACATTGGGATGCTATAACATACATTTATTGAAGTAGAATATCATTGCTAAGTGGAGCAGGAAAGGCACTTAGAATATTCCTCGATGCAACGTAATCCCCTAGTGGAAAGTAATTACGTAAGAAGTTTCAAGTTATCAATGGTATATTGTAGAGCAATATTGAAGTGAATCAACAATGGATGGACAAAAATCACAAAGTATGAGATGAGAATAGGATGTCATTCTTAAGATAAGCAGTAATGAGGAAGCATTAAAGGACTTAGATTTATAGATATGGGATAAGTAACGAGAGTATGCTGAAATTTGGTAGCAGACCTTAGAAATGATAAATCAAAGTAGAAGTTATGGTAGTAAATTCATACTGATGGATAAATGGACCTATGAGATAAGATATAGCCATATTCGTGAGTTCTACAAAGTACCGATCGAATAACTTCAATGCACCAATAGATGCCCAGAGAGGCATCCTATTAAGCCTTGTATATGTTTACAAAGTAAGGCCTAGATATTGGCTAAAAGATGGAGGAAAAAGGAGAGGAAAGTCGCATAGGCACACTTACAAGGTCAGTATCGTAAAACAGTTACGAGATTAGAAGGAATTCAATCAAGTCACGATATGGGAAAGAGGCCTAAAGGGGGGAATGCCCTGGCCTTTGGATTTATTAACAAAACAACTGCCTAAATGGCATGGAAAGTATTAAGGTATTCACAAGAGCTATAGGTTATGAAAATGATAGGAGCATCGGTCAACATTCGAGGACAAATATTTCAAAGGGGGGAATGATGTTACACCCCACATTTTCGTACGTAGAAGTACGCCATAAGTAAATTGAGGAAAGCTCCGAAATGAGATGTTACATCTCGTATTCTCGTACGTTAAAAATTTTGTCGTAAGTTAATCGACGTAAGTTTAAGAATGAGTTTATTTTGGGATAAAATACGGGTCGAGCGATAATATCCGATATTGATGGACTAGTACCATACAAGGTACCATATGTCCGTGATAATATGATGTATAACATATATTAAAAATAAGTAGTATTTTTAGGTAAAACGAGATAATTCTTAATTATACGTGTAATTGGTTAATTACTGGGTAACGGGACATTCCCTAGTTAACTAATAAGTTGATAGAAATTACTAAATTACACGTGGAAAAAATACACAATTCAAGAAATGACTAAGTAGTAACTTATGCCTAGGTGGCTACCTAAGCATAAGTGGGAATTAATGATTTATCAAAACAAGACTTACATAAGTCTTGTTACATTTTTCATATTGAACAAATTGAGAACAAAAAAAATGTTATCCGTTCAAAAAGCAAACCGTCTTTCTTGGTTTGATGTCCAGAAAGCTTCAAAGAAGCAAATTTCGTTCAAATAATTTCAAAGAAGCAGAAGCAGATTTCGTTCAAAGAATTCAAAGAGCAGAAGCTTAATCCGATTTTTTTGAGTTCTAAGTTCAATCAACGAAGGTTTTCCAACGGAATATTATACGGAGTTTTCCCTACTATAGGTATTTTAAGGTCATCCATTCTTTCTTTTGGCATAATCTGTATGACACAGAAGAAACGAGCAAATGCACGGTTTAAATAACATTACTCTATTCATAGAAATATTAGGGGTGTCTATATTCTTGATTCCCCATGTGAATTATTATTATCTTATGTTCATGGGTACCATATAAATACGTATTTGATAATGTTTATCCGAAAAGCATATTGATTTTTATGGCATTCTGAGAAAATCTTATTAACGTATTTCGTATGAATTTAATGCATTTATACATGTACATTGACCCATGACTCAGACGGTGTTATATACACGTATATATGTATGTATATATATGTATATGGGATATGGGAAACATTATATACGCACCACCTCCTGATCAGCTGGTATACGTTCATGATTTGCCCACAGTGGCTGAGATGATATGATGGGATGCCCTCAGAGGCTTGATGACGTTATGAACACATGTACCCATGCACGACATGACATTCATATGCAGATGCATAACACCATAAATATTTCATAATTTACAGAATTATTCAAACTTACTACTTGAGTCATTTAATCTATATTTCTTCCATGTCATTTATGTACTTATTTATGTGCCTTGCATACTCGGTACATGATTCCTACTAACGTTCCTTTTGCTGGGGACACCACGTTTCATACCCAAAGGTCTTGATAGACAGGTCGAGAGCCCTCCAAGTAGGCTATCAACTCAGCGGAAGATGTTGGTGCGCTTCATTTGCTTCGGAGTTGCTTGTTTGGTTAGTTTGATTTAGATGTGTATTGTTTGGTTTGGTGGGGCTCTTTCCTGACCTTTAAGTTAAGTATGTACTCTTATAAACTTGTAGACAGATGTCATGTATATGAAAGCTTGTATGGCCTTGTCGGCCTATGTTTAATGAAATAGTGGTTTTTGTGGTCATATAGGCCAGTATGTCTAATATATAAGCTTGTATTCCCTCATGCTTTACTCCAGTTCATGATGTGCCGGAGAATTATGGCATATTTAATATCAAATTGCTTAAATTATAGCTTGTTTCAAGAGCATTTACCTTGTATATTTATAGAATTTTGATGTTTTGCAGTGCATGAGGCTTAAACGCTCAAGAATACGGAAATGATAACAAAATTCTAAAAAATTGAAGAAAAAGCAGAATGCGATCGCAGAAGGCACAAAGAGGGACCGCATAACTGTTATGCGGACCGCAGATGGCTCAGATGGACCGCAAAACTCCACAGAAAGATTAGCTAAATTCAAGAGCAAAAATGCGATCGACTATGCGATCGCATAACTCATCTGTGAGCCGCATAGTTGACCGCAGAACCTCCAGTACCTGAAGCCCATCTCGAGAATGCGAAGAAACTCTGTGGTCGCATATCAAGAATGCGGACCGCAGAACACACAATGCGATGGAGAGCTGGAAACTAAGGTTTAAGTCTGCGATGGCCATGTGAATAATGCGAACCGCATACCTGTTCTGCGACAGGAATGCGGTCGCAGAGCTAACCTGAAAGGGCATTTTTGTCCGATTTTGACTCTAATTTTTGGCCCACTATAAATAGATTTATTTGGGTCTTGTGGATCATTCTTGTCTTGTTTTAGAGCAACATTCCCTCCATTGAATATTCTGCACTTTTAGAAGCATTAAAGCAAAGGTTCTTGAGTTTTTATAAGCTTTTATGGCATTTAATATCTTTATGTTTTCGTCATTAATTATGTGTAGCTAGCCTTAAATACTAAGATTGTGGACCCAAAATGGGTATTATGTTTTTGCGTATTTAACATTGAATATATGTATAATGGGTTGTTGATATTTATTTACTCTTCATTTTTCATTTATTGTTAGTGGTTGCAAACATTAACAAATGCCATAAATTCTTTCTTAGCTTGGAAAAGCTGGTTAGAATTGGTAAGAGAGAATACCAAAGATTCAGGCTTTAAACCTTGTTTAATAGAATCACTTAGGAATAAGTGGGTTTTATTTGGCACTAAGTGATTGTTCTTCATTGCAACTCTTTTGTATTTGGGAAAATCATAAAGAGGAAATACTACCCTATTACTAGAAAATATTGGGTAGTCATTTAGAAATCATTTGCATATCTAAGGACTTCCCATTAGAAATATATCGTTTTAATATCCATTAGCATTACACTTTATTAAAGGGGACACAACCTTGGTTTAGTCAATCCTATTAATTAGAACATTAATTAGTCGTCTTTGTTACTATCACAATTGAAATATCACACTATCAATTCCTATACTCCTGTTACCTTAACGGAATAGAGATAAGATTTGAGTTAAGAATCACACTATCAAAGTAACTTTTTTCACGTCTATTCCATGTGGGATTCGACCCCAACCTTGTTGGGTTATTATATTTGACTTCGATCTCTTTACACTATTTTTAAGTGTAATTTGAGCGTATCAAATTTTTGCGCCGTTGCCGGGGAATATTGTTTTGAAATTACTAGTTAGTGTGTACTTCAATCTCTATCTTTTCTATTCCATCACACGTTGCTCGTTTTGTTTGGTGAACTAGGTGAAATGGCCAACGTTTAGTATGATGAAGAGGAGAACCCGTTCGCCGACATCGATGAATATATTAACAACACCAACATTATCATCCCTCCGGTAGTTGGTGCATCTACTTTAAAAGTGGATCATGGAATGATTCTATTGATCAAGGCGGAAGGATTGTTCCATAATTCAACGGATGATGACCCGACGCAACACCTAAGGAACTTCTTGGGTGTATGCGCCATGCAAAAACAAACCAATGTGACAGATGATGCTTTGAGGTTGCGTGTGTTCAAGTATTCATTGGCGGGAGAGGCAAGAAAGTGGCTTCACAACTTACTTCCTCATACCATCACTACATGGCCTGAGCTTGTCCGAGCCTTTTTGGAAAAGTGGTTCCCGGATAGCAAGAAGTCGGAGCTTAGAGATAAAATCTTTTTCTTCAAGCAAATGATAGGGGAACACTTACATGAGGCATGGGACCGGTTCAAATTATACCTTGTGAGATCACCAAATCATGGGTTCCCAGAACATATTTTGATGGAGAAGTTTTACATGGGTTTAGACCCACTTTCCCAGTCAATTGCCAAGAATGCCGCGGATGGGTCCTTCATGGACAAGTCATTTGCTAGGATTACTCAAATTCTAGATAAGATGGCTAAGCACAATCAATCTTGGCATTCGGAAGATACACGTGGTGGTATTTCTTATGGTACTCCTTCTCTTTCAAACATGATAAAGGAGAACAACGAGAGAGACCAAGTGATTGTCGGTCTCGCCACGAACATTGATGTGTTGACAAAGATGTTCACGGAAAGTCAAACAAAAAAAGTGAATATGGTGGAAGACACACAATCAATGGGGAACCAAGATTTTGAGGAAGAAAATTATGTCCAAAACTCTCAAGGTGGTTATCGCCAACAAAGCAATTGGAGGCCGAACCCGCAAGGGCAAGGTCAACAAAATTGGCGCAATGAGCAAAGTAGCCAAGGAACTTGGAACAACAACAACAATAATTATTCCAATAGAAGTTCAAATCCTTATGTACCACTGCGAGGGCAGTATTCCAACTCTTCACAATACAAGGAGGGGCCGTCAAATGAATCCAAAATGGAGAGGATGCTAGAGCGAATTATGCAAAATCAAGAGAAAAGTGTAGCAACAATGAGGAACATGTCCGAGGTGGTGGGTTCACACACCGCTTCGATTCAAAATCTTGAAATGCAAATGAGAGATCTATCAAGAGAATAAATTCCCAAGCAAATAGGCACTCTTCCGAGTGACACGGTGGTCAACCCAAAAAGCGGCCCAAATGGGTCGACTTCTCATTGCATGGCCATCACAACGAGAAGTGGTAAGGTGCTCCAAGATGAGAGTGAGAAAGTGATTGAGGTTGAGAACGTTGATCAAGAAATGGAAGCACGAAATGAGTTGCCGGTCGTAGTGGAAGTTGAGGAGGCCTCCCAAGAAGTAGAGATTCAAAGAGAGAAAAATGGAGAGGCCACGGAAAATGTGAAGGAGACCCCAAAAGCTCCTCCACCAATTCATAGACATAATCCTTCATTCCCTCAAAGGCTTGTACGAAGGGTGGATGATGGAATGTTTGAAAAATTCTATGACATCTTGAAACAATTGTCGGTGAACATCCCATTCTTGGAGGCTTTCTAAAAGATGCCGGGGTTTGCCAAGTATTTGAAAGAGTTGATGAAAAAGAATAGAAAAACAAAGAATGAGGTGGTAAATTTGACTCATCGGGTAAGCTTGATAATTGCTACATCAACCGTGGAGAAAATGGGAGACCCGGGGGCTTTTACTATCCCATGCACCATTGGGTTGAGAGAGTTTGCTAGAGCACTTTGTGACAACGGTGCTAGTATAAATTTGATGCCTCTTGCTATCTACAAGCAAGAGAGATTGGGGTTTCCAAGACCAACTAGCATGCGTTTACAAATGGTCGATCGATCAATTAAGAAACCCGTGGGCATTGTTGATGATGTTTTAGTGAAGGTGGGGAAGTTCCTCCTCCCGGCCGATTTTGTCATCTTGGATTGTGCGGTAGACAAAAAGATTCCTATCATTATAGGAAGACCATTCTTTGCAACGGGAAGAGCATTAATCGACTCAGAACGACATGAAATCAAATTCTGAGTGAATGATGAAGATGTCACATTCCAAGCAAGCAAGGGTTTGAAATTGCCAAGCGCATATGAGGGAATCTCGGTAATTGATGTTGTATATGAGGTGGAAGATTCCGTTAAGATGAAAATGGAAGAAAAAGGCCTCGGCGAGGCATTGGCAGCAATTTTGGTGAACTTTGATGATGAAAACATTGAGGGGTATGTGGAGATAGTCAACGCATCGGAAGGGCGTGGATCTTATACATATGCACCAAGGAAGATTTCTCTTGACTTAGAGAATCGAGCAACCCCTCCTGCAAAGCCTTCAATCATGGAGCCACCACACCTTGAGCTCAAACCACTTCCATCACACTTGAGGTACAAATTTCTTGGCTCTAATAATACTTTACCGGTAATCGTGTCATCTTTGTTGAATGATGTGCAGGTTGATAAATTGTTAAATGTCTTGCGGGAGCACCGACAAGCTCTTGGATGGACAATAGCGGACATCTGAGGAATCCCCGCCGGAATATGCGAGCACAAAATTCAACCGAAAGAAGGGAGCAAACCAAGTGTGGAGCATCAAAGAAGATTAAATCCTTCTATGCAAGAGGTGGTCAAGAAGGAGATAATCAAATGGTTGGATGCCGGGCTTGTCTACCCCATTGCGGATAGTCCGTGGGTGAGTCTGTTACAATGTGTGCCAAAGAAGGGAGGCATGACGGTGATTCACAACGAAAAGAATGAACTTATCCCTACTCGGACGGTCACCGGATGGAGAGTATTCATGGACTACCGGAAGTTTAACAATGCCACTTGCAAGGATCATTTCCCTATGCCTTTTATTGATCAAATGCTTGATCGGCTAGCGGGAAGATCTTTTTATTGCTTCCTTTATGGGTATTCCGGCTACAATCAAATCAACACAGCCTTGGAAGATCAAGAGAAAACCACCTTCACTTGCTCATACGACACCTTTGCTTTTAGTCGAATGCCCTTTGGGTTGTGCAACGCTCCGGCTACAGTTCAACGATGTATGATGTCCATCTTCTCAGATATGGTGGAGGACGTCTTGGAAGTTTTCATGGATGATTTCTCGGTGGTTGGTGATTCTTTCAAGCATTGTCTTGACAACCTCTGACAAGTGCTAAAACGGTGTGAGGAAACCAATCTTGTGCTCAATTGGGAAAAATGTCACTTCATGGTGGATGAAGGGATTGTATTGGGGTACAAAATCTCAAAAAGGGGCATTGAGGTCGATCGGGCGAAGATTGAGGCCATCTCCAAACTCCCTCCTCCAACTTAGGTAAAGGGCATCCGAAGCTTCCTTGGACAAGCCGGCTTTTATCGGCGCTTTATCAAGGACTTTTCAAAAATTGCAAATCCTATGTGAAAACTCCTTGAAAAAGACGCCAAGTTCGCGTTCGATGATGAATGCCTCAAATAATTTGAGGAGCTTAAAGAAAAGCTTACCACATCCCCCATTATTGTCACACCGGATTGGGCTCTCCCATTTGAGCTTATGTGTGACGCCAGTGGTGTAGCTATTGGAGCAGTTTTGGGTGGGTCAAAGGCACAAAAAAGTCCTCCACCCCATCTATTACACAAGCAAAACTCTCAACGGTGCCCAAATGAACTACGCAGTGACTGAGCAAGAACTCCTTGCTATTGTATATGCTTTTGAGAAATTTCGAGCTTATCTTTTGGGATCCAAGGTGGTGGTCTACACAGATCATGCTGCCCTTCGCTACCTTATGGCGAAGAAACATGCCAAGCCAAGGTTAATCTGGTGGGTCCTTCTATTGCAAGAATTTGACTTTGAAGTCAAAGACCGTAAAGGCACTGAAAATCAAGTTGCGGACCACCTCTCTCGAATTGAAGAAAACGGGCGCCCGAAAGATGACCTAGATATCGATGATGCATTCCCTGATGAGCATATTTTGGGATTATCTTCTTCATCAGCTCCTTGGTATGCCGATATTGCAAATTATTTGGTAAGTGAGCTCATTCCAGATGGCTTGGAAGCATATCAGAAGAAAAAGTTTCTGAGGGACTGCCGTCAATACTATTAGGAGGAACCATTCTTGTTCCGCATCTATGCTAAAAACATTATCAGAAGATGTGTCGCAGAAGAAGAAGTAATGCCAATTATAAAGGCATTTCATGACTCACCGGTGGGGGGTCACCATGGAGGAAATCGTACGACGGCAAAAGTGCTTGAATGTGGATACTATTGGCCATCTCTCTATCATGACGCTAATCAAATGGCCAAAGCTTGTGACCAATGCCAACGACAAGGATCAATCTCCAAGAGACACGAAATTCCAATGAACTTTGTGTTGGAGGTTGCAATTTTTGATGTATGGGGCATCGACTTCATGGGACCCTTTGTAAGTTCTTGTGGGATGACGTACATTCTTGTAGCTGTGGACTATGTGTCCAAGTGGGTTGAAGTTGCTTCCTTATCAAACAATGAGGCTAGGAGTGTGACCGCATTCTTGAAAAGAAACATATTCACACGGTTCGACACTCTTAGAGCAATTCTCAGCGATGGTGGTTCTCACTTTTGTAACAAGGCTTTCAATGGGCTATTGGAGAAGTATGGTGTCAAGCACAAGGTGGCGACGCCTTATCATCCCCAGCCGAGTGGCCAAGTAGAAGTTTCCAACCGGGAGATTAAAAACATCCTAGCAAAAACAGTGAATGCGAACCGGACCGACTGGTCAAGGAAGCTGGATGATGCATTATGGGTCTACTGAACAGCATAAAAAACTCCCATAGGTACTTCTCCTTACAGGCTGGTGTTCGGAAAAGCATGTCATCTACCCGTGGATCTTGAGCACAAAGCCATGTGGGCACTCAAGAAATTGAACCTGGATTGAAATGAAGCTGAAAATTTGAGGCTCAATCAACTCAATGAAATGGAGGAATTCCGTTTCCATGCGTATGAGAGCGCAACTATGTATAAAGAAAGAATGAAGGTCGCCCATGACAAGAAGATCTTGAAACGGGAGTTCCACACCGGTGACTTGGTGTTACTCTTCAATTCCCGACTCAAACTCTTCCCGGGCAAACTCAAATCCAAATGGTCTGGTCCTTTCAAAGTGGTGAATGTCTCTCCATTTGGTGCTGTGGAACTAGAAACTGAGAACGGACTTCGTACGTTCAAATTCAATGACCAACGCATAAAACACTACTTGGGTACAAATAGCGAGAGGCATGTTATAGAGCAATTGGCTCTCAAGGATGGTGCTTGCCCCACTGATGAATGACTCCAAGGGAATACCAACTTCGTCGTGCCGCAGTGTTAAATCAAGCGCTTCATGGGAGGCAACCCATGTGTGGTAACACTATTTTAGCTTTTTCATTTTTGTTTTTTTAATAAATATGGTTCTTTGAGCAATTTGCAGGGTGTGTGAGTGCAGGTGTTTCAAAGGAACACAGAAACAGGGTAGAATTGCAGGAGCAGGGAAAGTGAGGAAAATTTGGCCAGTCTGCGACGCATATGCGATCGCATTTCATCTCTGCGGTCCGCATTGTGGTCGCAGATGTAGGCAGATTATTTAGGAAGAATTCATATCAACTCTGCGATGCTAAGGTGAACTATGTGAATGGCATTTCATCTCTGCGGTCCGCATTGTGGTTGCAGACGTAGGAAGATTATTTAAGAAGAATTCATGTCAACTCTGCGATGCTACGGTGCACTATGCGAAACACATTTGTTGTATGCGATCGCATATCGCAACACATTTTGAACTCCGCAAAGATAATGAATAGACCACCGCATAACGGATATGAGGTCACATATAAAATTATGCGGTCCCACATTCACCGCAGATCCAAGTAAGTACTTCACCCACCGTCATTCCTACTTAAAAGAAAACAAAACAAATTATAAAGAAAAAAAAACGGTAGAAAAAAAAACAAAATAAAACGGCACCAGACAAAAGAGTAACGGTTGAAGTAGCATCTTCTTCAAGGATTCACATTCCATCTTTGTGCACTTCATTACTCATCTGGTATGTATCCTCCCCATCTTCTCCATCCCTTGTTCATTTTAGTTCTATTGATCCTTAGTTATTTTATCTGTATGTGAATTGGAGTTCAGATTTTTCGTGTTCTCTTTTGTGTTTTTCCATCTGGGTCTGAGTGTAATCGTAAAAGGGAGGGGGAAAGGGTAGATTTTAACTGAAAATCAGGCTTGGGAAGTTTGGAATCGAAAATCCGCCATGGTTAGGGCTCAGAAATAGAATTTGAAGGGTTCTGCGGTCCGCATTTTAACTATGCGAACTGCATTTGTGTCACAGATTGAGCCCTAGGTCCGGTGAGGAAGACAGACTATGTGACGCATCTGCAATCGCATAGTCGAAATGCAGATCGCATCTGCATCGCATTCTTGCACAGTATACCTCCCAAGTCGGCCTCTATTTTGCGACCAGTCTGCGATCGCAAACTCACCTCTGCGGTGGTTTCTGCGATCGCATATTACTCTTACATTTTTAACACAATTCTACGATGACTATGCGAATCACATAGTGGATATGCGATCGCATATGTCATCGCATTATTGAACTTTCTTCAGCTATGAACACTTCTGCGGCGTGTCTGCGGTTCGCATTTTGTTTATGCGATCGCATACCTCGTCGCATAGTGGGCATTTTCTTTCATTTTATTTTTCTTTTGGTAAGTTATTTTACTTTGTCCGCCCTTTCACTCACACGTATTTTCTCTGTGCAGAAATGCCTCGCAAGAATACATTTTCCGCTGCTAAGAGGGCCTCCTCAAGCGGGAAAACACCTCCACCCAAACGTGCACGCCAAGCACCTCTACAGGATATTGTTGAAAGTGCCTCCCAGTCTGATGAGGGGGATACTAAGCCGGAGGTAGATTTGGCGGCTGAAGTGCAGAGGAAGCAGGGGGACGACTACCATCTCCGGTTCCTTATTCCCCTATCTAGAGAGCTATATTGGGTGCGAATTGAAAAGAGAAAGATCCTACCTGAAAAGAGGTTGAATCTAAATGGCCTTCAAGAACGATACCCCGTATTCTTGAAAACATCAGAACTAGAAAATTGGAGTGCTTCACTGAGCCACTCGAGGAATACAACAAGACTATGGCGAGGGAATTCTATGCCTCATATGGAGCCTCCAGGAATGCCCCCCACAAACGGAACAAAATTTTCAGTGAGCAGGTCTTGGTTCGGGGAGTAGAAGTGGAGTGTCACCGAGAAGCCATCCATGCTCAATACTTTCCAACCACATGCCCAAGCACATCAGAGTACGATGCCAAATTAGCCAATAAAGATGGCGAACGTGCTTGGGTTGCTTTTGTGATTGCAAGAGGGACTCCGGCCTGGATTGATTCTAGACACAAAATCTACAAGGAAGATCTCACAAGAGAAGGGAGATTCTGGCTCGCCTTCATCACTTCCCGTCTGATCCCCACCAGGAAAGAGATAGATATAAGCATTGAGAAAGTTATTCTCATTGCTTGTATTATGTCGGGGATCACCATTGTTGTGAGTGATATCATCTTCCAGGATATTGGAATCCGGGCATGGCAGAAACATACTTCATTCCCATTTCTCTGCTTAATCACTGCCTTATGCCGAGCTGCTAAGGTTCCTCTGTTACTTGCATGTGACAAGAAGAGGGAAGCTGAAAAAGATATTAACATCACTCGTATTAGTGATGCGGGGCCCAAGGTAGTAGTTGCTTCTCCAGAGATTCAGATGCCTACTTCTACTGAGGTAGAGCCCTCAGATTCTCAGACTCCGCCATCCACCACTACTCCACAGCCCACTGCCCGTACCAGTGTTCCATCGGCTATTCCACTGCATGTTCTCTCCCAGCTTGGTCTCCTAGATCAGCACACCAATGCTAAGGCAGACAAGCTCTTGAGATATCTTCCCACATTGATCTGGCAGGCCCTCACGCCCATTCAGTCTTCAGTGACTGCTCTACAGGAGCAGCACATGTTATACGAGAGTCACCTCAAGGGATTTGAGGCCAGAATTGAGAAGGTCGAGCGCGGTGAGGTTGGGAACCTACCAAAGCTCCGGACCGATGTGTCCAATTTGAAGACGGAGCTCCACAAGCTGCAGCACGTGGAATTTGATTTCTCATCCTTCTTGCCCAAAGAAGGGGCGCAGGGAGAGGGTACCTCTGAGCATGGGCTAGGGCTTGAATTCTCCACTCTTATGACAACCCAGCCAGCTCCTGCACCAGTTGTTGTATCCTCTGGAGAGGAGACATTCTTCAGCGTCCGAGGGCGAGGAGTTAGAAGCGGAGTCTTCTTGGTGAAATGATGAGCAGGTCCCTCAGGAGAAGGGAAATGGGGTTGCAATCACCACAGGTGCAGAGGCAGCAGAGGAGCAGCAGATACATATTGCTATACAACGCTCCTTGGTGGACACAGTTGCTCCGGCCACAGCATCAGTTATTCAGCAGTCAGCAGATGGGGCCAGCAACTCTAAGGCTCCAGTGTCAGAGGTGGCTCATGAGGACACCCCACTCATTGCAGCAGTCATTACTCCATCGGTGTCTTCCGCAACTCCTCCACCACCAGTTGATGTCATCCCTCATGCAGCGACCTCCACTGACCCTGGCCCTTTGGCGGTTGAGGACCCTCTGCCACCCAGCTAACCACTGACTCCTGTAGTGCTTAGCGCGCCCCAGGGAGCCCCTAACTCTGTTTTATATTTCTTATGCATTGGGGGCAATGCATGCTTCTACGTTGGGGGTGGTGGCTAGGTAGCAACTTGGTATAAGAACTCTTTTTGTGACACCTTGGATGATATTGTACTTTTGTTTTTTGTTTTATGTTATGTATTGAACTTGTGTTGTTCTATGTATGTGTGTTTTTACTGTTGTTTTTGTGTTGTGATATCTCCAAGTTGTCTATAAACCATTGCGCATGTGTCTTTTGTGTATTTCATCTCTTGTTCGTAGTTTATAAAATAAAAAGACAAAAAACAAAAAAAACAGTAGTCAGTATGTAGGGTTTTCCTTAGTGGTTAACAATGAATTCCCCTTGGGTTTTCTTTGCTAGGTTCTTTTCCAAGGGTCTAATAGTAGAACCATGGCACTAGAACGAAACATATTGACCGGTTTAGTATAAGTGCCTAGTCTCAAGAATGTGTGTCGGTAAATAATCCATACCCTTCCTTTATAAAATAAAAAAAATCAACTCTGTGAACTTGAGGCTCGCTTTTTGACTCTATGTGTACTTAGAATTATACATGTAAATAATGAAAGCTTCGAAGTGTCAAGCCTTGACTCTTGAGCTAAAATTATGTTGAACCAAACAACCATGTGCCGTGTGTGTGAGATTTTGTATCAATAATTCTTGTATTTACTTCTGTCATCTAGAACTTGCCCAGTTGGTTTTTCGATGCTAATAATAAGTACATTGAGTTGGAGAAATGACCTTAGGCATTCTATGTGATATTGGGAAACCCACTAAACCTTTCAAGCTACCAAATGTGTTCATGAGTATCACTAGTTACCCATTTGAGCCTTTAGCCTTTTTTTGTTGGACAGCTCATTACGAGCCTTTCCCGTTTTTGCAAAATAATCCCCTCTTTTGAACCCGTCCCTCCTTGAATACTGAGCATGAGGCAAAAAAAAAAGCCTAAGTTGGGGGTTGGTATCAAATTGGATATTGGCAAGGTTGTGTATTGAGTGTAGAACATATACCTCTAAAGATTCAATTGAAAACTACTCAAGCTCCTAAAAAACAAATATGCATGTAAATAAATATGGGAGCTATGAAGAGATTTAGTGAGATAGTTCTATGTTGGTAACTAAATGCCAATAAGGCTATGGAACTTGAAATAAAGCAAAGGACACTGAAAGAGAAAGATGTGAGTAGTGTTCAAGGAGGGTTTAGTCACTTGTACCCAAATGATTATCCAACCTTTCCCTAAGCCTACATTACAAGCTAAAAATTCCTTATGGGATCTCCAACCGAATGTTATTAAATAGGCAACAAATTAAAATAAGGGCAAGCCTATGGTATGATGTGTCGTAACACTTGAACTTCTTTGTGAGTATGAGTGTGAATGTTTTGTGTAAATATGTCCCTTGTTGTTGTCATTATAAATATCGTGAGTTGGGACCTTCTTTGCCTCTAGTAAGGGAACATGAGCTGTGAAATATAGCAATAGTTGAGTTCTTGAAGTCGGGCGCAAACGCACTCAGATGAGAGTAACATTTTGTCAAATCGCTCGAGGCTCAAAGTTCACAAGTTGAGTAGTTTCCTTGTACATAGCAGTGACTGTTCATGAAGGGTAAATAGATGAAATGCATGCTTGTAGTACTGGCACTTAACAGTATCCTTGGTCATAGTTGTTTCCGGTTTTGTAGTTAAAGTCTAGGTTTGGATAGAGTCATTTTAGTTGCTTGAGGACAAGCAAGAGTTTAAGTTGGGGGTATTGATGTGCCGGAGAATTATGGCACATTTAATATCAAATTTCTTAAATTATAGCTTGTTTCAAAAGCATTTACCTTGTATATTTATAGAATTTTGTATGTTTTGCAGTGCATGAGGCTTAAACGCTCAAGAATACAGAAAAGATAACAAAAAGCTAAAAATTTGAAGAAATAGCTGAATGCGATCGCAGAAGGCACAAAGAGGGGCCGCATAGCTGTTATGCAGACCGCAGATGGCTCAGATGGACCACAGAACTCCACAGAAAGATTGGCTAAATTCAAGAGCAAAAATGCGATCGACTATGCGATCACATAACTCATCTGCGAGCCGCATAGTTGTCCGCAGAACCTCCATTACCTAAAGCCCATCTTGAGAATGTGAAGCAACTCTGCGGTCGCATATCAATAATGCAGACCGCAGAACACACAATGCGATGGGGAGCTGGAAACTAGGGTTTAAGTTTGCGATGGCCATGTGAATAATGCGAACCGCATACCTGTTCTGCGACAGGAATGCGGTCGCAGAGCTAACCTGAAAAGGCATTTTCGTCCGATTTTGACTCCGATTTTTGGCCCACTATAAATAGATTTATTTGGGTCTTGTGGGTCAATCTTTTCTGGTTTTAGAGCAACATTCCCTCCATTGAATATTTTGCACTTTTGTAAGCATTAAAGCAAAGGTTCTTGAGTTTTTGTAAGATTTCATGGCATTTAATATCTTTATGTTTTCGTCATTAAGTATGTGTAGCTAGCCTTAAATACTAAGGTTGTGGACCCAAAATGGGTGTTATGTATTTTGGTATTTAACATTGAATATATGTATAATGGGTTTTTGATTTTTATTTACTCTTCATTTTTCATTTATTGTTAGTGGTTGCAAACATTAACAAATACCATAAATTCTTTATTAGCTTGGAAAAGTGGGTTAGAATTGGTAAGAGTGAATACCAAAGATTCACGGCTTTAAACCTTGTTTAATAGAATCACTTAGGAATAAGTGGGTTTTATTTGTCACTAAGTGATTAGTCTTCATCGCAACTCTTTTGTATTTGGGAAAATCATAAAGAGGAAATACTACCCTATTATTGAAAAATATTGGGTAGTCATTTAGGAATCATTTGCGTATCAAAGGACTTCCCATTAGAAACATATCGTATTAATACCCATTAGCATTACACTTCATTAAAGGGGACACAACCTTGGTTTAGTCAATCCTATTAATTACAACTTTAATTAGTCGTCTTTGTTACTATCACAATTAAAATACTACACTATCAATTCCTATACTCATGTTACCTTAACGGAATAGAGATAAGATTTGAGTTAAGAATCACACTAGCAAAGTAACTTTTTCACGCCTACTCCCCGTGGGATTCGACCCCAACCTTGTTGGGTTATTATATTTGACTTCGACCGCTTTACACTATTTTTAAGTGTAATTTGAGCGTATCAGTTCACTTACCTATTATACGATGATACAAAAGATACATTGTGTTGTTACTCGGTTGAGTAAGGTACCGGGGGCCCGTGTGATCCATAGTTTTTGGTCGTGACAGTCGAGCGAAGAGTTTTGGGAGCTTAGCATATCTACCAGCAACAAAGAGGCCAGTGGTGTTTGATGTTCAGGCCTTAGCCAACCAGTTTGTTAGATTGGATATTTCTTAGTTGAGGCGAGTGTTGGCTTGTGTGATCTCTCGGTCTTCTCTTTATGATCGCATCAGCGAGCGTCAATATGATGACCCTCATCTGCTTGTCCTTAAGGACACAGTTCAACACGGTGATGATAAAGAGGTCACTATTGGAGATGATGGTGCATTAAGGATGCATGGCATGCTATGTGTGCCTAATGTAGATGGGTTGCATGAGTTGATTCTCTTGGAGGCTCATAGTTTGTGGTACTCCATTCATCTGGGTGCCGCAAAGATGTATCAGGACTTGAGGAAACATTACTGGTGGAGGAGAATGAGGAAGGACATAGTGGAATAAGTGGCCCGGTGTCTAAATTTCCAGCAAGTTAAATGTGAGCATCAATGGCCAGGTGGATTGCTTCGGAAGTTAGAGATTTATGGAGTGTAAATGGGAGCGGATCACTATGGATTTCGTTGTTGGGCTTCCACGGACTCAGCAGAAGTTTGATGCAGTTTGGGAGATTATGGATAAGCTGACATTGTCAGTTAATTTCATTCCTGTGATGACTACCTATTCTTCCGAGCAGCTGGCTCGAGTTTATATATGCGAGATCGTCAGGCTTCATGGCATACCGGTATCTGTCATATCTGTCCAGGGTACACAATTTACATTACAGTTCTGGAGGTCCGTACAACATGAGTTGGGTACTCGAGTGGAGTTGAGCACAACATTTCACCCTCAGATGGACGGGCATCCGAGCGCATTATTCATATATTAGAGGATATTCTCCATGCATGTGTGATGGAGTTTGGAGGTTCGTGGGATCAGTTCTTGCCACTTGAAGAGTTTGCCTACAACAACAGTTATCAGTCGAGCATTCAAATGGCACCGTATGATGTTTTATATGGTAGGCGGTGTCATTATCTAATGGGTTGGTTCGAGCCGGGCGAGTCTAGGTTATTGAGTACAAACTTGGTTCAGGATGCTCTATAGAAGGTAAGGGCCATTCAGGATTGACTTCGCATAGCCCAATCCAGAAAGATGAGTTATGTGGATCAGAAGTTCGCGATGTTGCATTCATGGTTGGAGAGTGAGTCCTGCTCCGGATGTCACCCATGAAGGGTGTTATGAGGTTCGGGAAGAATGGCAAGTTGAGCCAAAGGGTAGTTGACCCATTCGAGTGTTGCGGCATGTTGGGGAGGTTGCTTATGATCTTGCCTTGCCTCCTAGTCTTGCAGGAGTTCAACCAGTTGTGACGACCCAAAAGGTCATCTTATGTAATTTAAGCTATATCTGTGTTCCGAGGCTCCGAGAGCCTCTGTTAGTCTCACCACGATATGCGTGCGCAGCCCGAGCATGTAGCCGGGAAGCTATTATGTGAAAAACTAATAAAAAATGAGTTTTGATAATTAATAAATGAATATAGTTGACTTTGGTCAATATTTTTGGTAAACGGACCCGGACCCGTGATTCGACGGTCCCAGAGGGTCCGTAGGAAAATATGGGACTTAGGCATATGTCCGAAATTGAATTCCGAGGTCCCAAGCCCGAGAAATGACTTTTTAAAAGAAATTGTTTTCTGAAAATCAAGAAGGAATGCGAAAGTGAAAAATTATGTGAAAACCTCATTACCGGGTCTGTATTGTGGTTCCGGAGCCCGGAACAAGTTTATTATATATTATTTGTCCTATTTGTGGAACTTGGTGTGAAACGGGAGTGAATTGAGTAGTTTCGGATAAAAAATGAGACTTTGAGGTTTTAAAAAATTTGAAATGTGGCTTGGAAAGTGGTGTTATGTTCCCGAGGTCCGAATGAGATTCCGAGACCGGGAATAGTTCCGTGGTGTCATTTATAACTTATCTGTAAAGTTTGAAGTTGTTCCGAGCAGTTTAGGCCGGTTCGGCGTATTGAAGTGAATTCTAGAATCTTAAAGTTCTTAAGTTTGATTAATT